>MU225200.1:1356360-1374238 GCA_018584345.1 Thuja plicata
CCAGATTATACTAAGCCTTTCTCTTTGTTTTCATTTGCATCATTTCATACAATTGCTGCTATTCTGCTTCAAAAGGATGAACAAGGATTTGAACATCCCATAGCTTTTTACAGTAAGTCCTTGCAGGCTGCAGAGCTTAACTATGAAATAATGGAGAAACAAGCTTATGCATTGGTAAAAGCTGTGAAATCTTTTAGGCCTTACTTGGTTTGTGCTAAAATTTAGGCTTATGTTCCTCATGCAGCAATAAAGGATATCCTTACACAGTCGGAGGTAACTGGTAAGAGATGTAAGTGGATTACTAGAATTCAAGAATTCAACCTTGAGATCCATATTACAAAGTTAATAAGAGGACAAGGCTTTGCAAAGCTCATGACAGAAGAGAACTTGGATTTAGTATAGCTAAATCAGACAGAATTACATGATCAAGCTATTACCAGCATAGAAAGGCAACCATACTATACTACTATTGTTTTCTTTCTCAAAAATACTAAGTGTCCTGATCATTTGTCTGAGAATCAGAAAAGGAGACTGAAATTGAAAGCTCAAAGGTACACTCTGATCCAAGGTGACTTGTTTTGGAAAGATAAGAATGGTGTACTATTGTAATGCCTTGACAGATACCAAGTTGAGAAAGTATTGAGTGAAATGCATGAAGGAGAATGCGGAGGTCATTTTTCTGCTAAGACTACTGCTCATAAGATTTTAAGGGCTGGGTATTATTGGCCTACTCTTTTCAAGGATACTTATGAACATGTCAGGAAGTGTGAACCATGTCAAAGGTTCTCTAACAAGCTAAAATTTGCAGGTGCTTTGTTGCTAAACCCAGTCAATACTGAAGCTCCTTTTACTATGTGGGGGATTGATTTCATTGGTGAATTTCAAGAAAAGTCTAGTGGAGGACACAGTTGGATATTAGTTGCCACAGATTATTTTACTAAGTGGATTGAATCCATCCCTACGAAGAAAGCAACAAGCAAGGTAGTTACTGATTTTCTCATGGAAAATATTATAACTAGATTTGGTGTACCTTCTAAGTTAGTGATGGACAATGCTATGAGTTTCAGATCAGAAGAAATGACAATTTTCTATGAAAGGTATGGGATTATAATATCATACTCATCACCATATCACACACAGGCTAATGGACAAGCTGAGTCTAGCAATAAGAGTATATTGAAGATATTAAAAAGGACTCTGGACAAAATATAAGAACATGGCACACTAAGTTGAAATTAGCGCTTTGGGCTGATAGGGTAACACTCAAAAAAGCAACTGGTAAATCTCCTTTTGAGCTAGTATATGGCCTAAAAGAAAGGTTTCCTATCAATAATTTTTTTCCAATATGCCAATTTATACTGGAGGAACATTTAGATGTTTCTGATAAAATGCAGAACAGAATGATTCAATTGATTGAGTTAGATGAAGCAAGGAGACATAGTCAAAAGGAAAACATAAAGTTGCAACAGAAGATGAAGTATCTTTTTGATAAAAGGGCTACTAAGAGAAAATTCCAAGCTGGTGACCTAGTTCTCCAATGGACTGCAAGAGTAGAAGACAAAGGTAAGAACAAGAAACTTGAGTCGTTATGGCTAGGACCATTTATTGTCTCACAAAAATTTGGAAAAGACTCTTATTTATTGAAAAATATGGAGGGAGAAGATTTTGAGTTGCCTGTGCATGGGCAATTCTTAAATCCTTTCTTTAATTGAAAATCAAAGTAATGCACGAGTAAGTATTGTATCATATTGTGAATACTTTTCCTTTATTTTTGTAAATACTGTAAATATTTTCCCTTTTGTTTTAGGGTGTCTTCTTCATTTTTTGAAGGGTCTGCAACCAGAGATTCTATGGTTCTTTTCCATAAACTGTGTTTAGTCAATCCCCACATAGAGCCACTATTGGTTGCATTCCTGGTTCTAGTCCGTTTGCCTTAAAAAATTTGTGATCCTCATGCTCTTTCTTTTCCTAAGTCAGAAGTGTCTCATCCTCATTTTATCCCTGTGAATTTTATGGGTCTTTAGGTCAAAATCTTCATGAATAATGCAAAACCTCAAAACCCTAGGTCTTGTTTTAAATCCAAAATGCTGAAAAACCCTAAAAATGTTCATCGGGTTTCTATTTTGACATTACCTTTTTGAACAACTTAAGTCATGTGTCTTTTACCATTGTCACATAGTCGCTTGATCCTAATAGCATATTCCTTGTTGTTACGAGACTTGGTGATTAACTATTGTCGGGATGTCTCTTAATTAAATAGAATATTCTTTATATTTTTTGAGACTTGGTGGACCCCTTTTGTCATGAAGTCTCCAAATAAAGAAGCACATTAGCAATCAGCAGTAGGGAAAATAGTTAAGTCAGGATGTCGCGTGAAGAAGCCAGCAGTTAGCAAATTTTTATGAGACTTCATGATTACTTTAGTCGCCGGGTCTCCAAATTGGGAAGTAGATTAAGTCATGCGTTGAAAGGTTCATGTCGTGTAGTCTCTAAAAGAGATGATAGTTAAGTGAAAGATGTCGAGACTTTGTGACAAACCGCATGCAGTTTGAAGTTTAAGACAGTCGGGTGGTCGCTGGATTAAGATGCTAGGTCTGTGTTTATTCAGCGATTCAGAGACAAATGATTAGAAGAGACACGTGTTCACGGTGAAAAGATAAAGGTTATTCATGTGGTCTCCCAAAAGATTGAGGTCATTTGACGATTAAGAGACAAAGTATAAAGTGTTTTGTTATCACGTAGTCTCCGAATAATTTAAAGGTATTAAGGAATACTCAGGGAGTTAGCAGAGCCATCGGATGCAAAGATGAAAAGATCGCTGGTGGTTGTGAAGTCTCTGATTAAAAGAGCTTAAAGGTAAAATTATTCGTGATAATGAGATAACTGTTTGTCGTGAAGTCTCTGAATTAAAGTCAGAAGTTGAAGTCAGTCGCGTAGTCTCTAAAAGATTTGTCAACTAACATTTGTAATTAGTGATTGAGTGACCAAGGTTAGTCGTGGGGTCTCGTAAAGAAAAATAACATCCAACAACTTGGAGATAACTATAAAGGATGAAGATAACCATTAGACACGGAGTCTCCAAATAAACTTTGAGTTAAGTGTTTCATCCAGTGACTTTGATTCTCACAGTCGCGTTATTGCCAGAAGTAGACTATGGTTAGCCAGGAAAAGAAAATAACACAGTCGCTAGATCTCCAGAAGAATTAAGGGTTAAAGAGTTGGGTAAGTGACTAGGAGATGCTTCACAGTCGCATGGTCATTGAATCTAAAAATTCAAAAAGGCCGGTAGTTGCTGACGTGATAATGTGAAGGATTTGGTGTCCAATGAAAATTCATAGTATTGATTGTTGTATGAAAAGGGTAGCTGAGATGTATGACAGATAACCAATCATATGAAGACATGTCACCTTCTTCAAATTTTATAAGGGTTTTTCTGAAAATACACATATATGATTTTGATTGCCTGTCACAAACATGAACTATGGCTAGGTTTTCAATTAATTTCACAATGTGCTGAATTGAAAGCAGAATTGATGATTTTTCAAATGATGAGCTATGTACTTGAAACAGTTACCATAAAGAGTTGATCGAAAGCTCATTTCAAACTTATCTTGCATTCAAAATTATAGAGCGAAGAAGTACTAGGTATTTTGTTATCAAAAAAGAAGAAATTAGTCAGTTACAGAGTACCTAGCTGGTTATTGAGTTTCTTGAATTGCTAAACTATGCACAGAGAAGAGTCATGAATTTTGATAGAAGATTTGTTACTATATCGATAAAAGAGAGGAATCAAACAAAGAAAAATGAGTAAAGTGGTTAGTGTGGCTTCAACTAGTGGCAGAAGTGATGAAGTTGATGATGATGCAAAAGGAAAAAGGAATTATTTTGATGAATTCCTGAAACTGTTGCTGGGGTCCACACAGAATAAGAGGGCCAATGTGAATGTGCTGACAGATGATTACTGCAAGATCAGAGATGCTCACACTCCAGGATCAATAGGTTTTTCTTTTTATAGCTACTTCTATAATAATTTTGATAAAGCCATCCCAATATCAAACCCTTGGACTTGTGGTCTGGCTAGGTTAATTTTCCCTGATGTCTATATAGATGTAGACTTGTTTCTAGGTTTGGCCAGTCACTATGATGTCCTGTCTAGGACAATTAAGAAAAATGATGGCACTACCCTGTTAATTTTGAATCGAAACTCATTTATGCAAGCCTTTGGCTTATACAGTACTATGTCCACAAAAATCAATATTACTAAGCAAGAGGAGAGGTATAGGTTAAAACCTGGTATTGCAAGGGGTCAATTACAGAAACACATGAATAAGGAGGTTAGAAACCATCTTACTCCTATACCCAGTACAACACCCTATTGCTTTAAGGACCTACATTTCTATATCAAATATATTGCCTATGCCCTGTATAGAGTGTTAGGGATAGATGGAGGAGCTAAGAAGATTAATGCTGGAATTTTGATGATGGTACTTGACTTACAAGAGGTTCATTCTAGCACCAGTTATGACTACATACAGTACATCATTGATAAGATGCATGAAGGATTTGTAGCTACACAGAAGAAGATGAACGCTCCCAAAGAGAAGGAACCTAGCTTCTTCCATTATTCCATCCTGATGCATCTGCTCTTACATTTTAACTTCGGGATCATGGATGTGAACAACTTAAATCCTCAGAGGATTTTCAAGGACAAGCCTGATCCCATTCAGTTTTGGGTTAGGATTTGGCACCGTACATCCAAAGATTGTGTTTACTATGCGTTTGAGAACTGGATTGTATATCCAATACTGCAGAACATGGGCATCAGCAAGACAAGGCTCCCAATCAAGGTGTTGCAACTACTGAGGCCTTGTGACTATGTAGATAAGTGGGAGGGAGATCATAACTGGGGAGACTTCTTTCTAGAAGAGAACTTCACCATGATTAGGGTATATGGATGCACACATCCACCACATATCTTACCCTACCATGTTCCATCAAGAGTGGCTGCCATGGAATTCATCTGGCAGCTATTATTAACATATAATGAATATTTTGCGCCACACAGGAAGGGGACCTTAACCCCTAGACAATTCAAGATCTTTAATTTTACCATTGGCAAGGGTGCTATTGACTCAATCAGTAAGTGGTTGGAGAATTGTAGAATGGGGGCAGCATCATATAGATACATTGACCCTAAGGGTTTCATGGTAGGAATCAGGAAGCTCTTAACCCCCACAATCCCTAATACAAATGTTCATTGTACATGTATAGAGGAGGATGCAACAAGAAACCTTCTGGATGAAGATGAAATCAGAACAAGAAGGGACAGGATTCAAGAATTGTTGAATCTGGAAACACAAATAAAGATAAATGGGTTGGATTTTGGGGGCTTTTACCCTGATTTGCCCTACTTTGATAGGATCAAAGCCATGATAGATAATTTATATGTACTCTATGAACAAATTGACAATGTTTTGGATAAGAAAGGAGCTCAAGAGTCTGAGCATTTAGAATCAGAATATGAAAGTGATAGTGATGGTGATTATGCCCATCCACCTCAATATGATCAGCCTCAACAAGATGTTGCAGAGGCACCACAGTTGCAGGGAGTTGAAGGCTATATCATTGACCTAACAAAGGCCTCTCAGCGAGATGATGTAGAGGAGCCTTCATCCAAAAGGAAAAAGGTTGACATATGTCAAACTTCAACTGTTAGCCAGGAGAAGAAAAAAGATAAAGTGAGTGCTCTCATTCCTAGGAATAGTTTATATGATCATAACCTAAGAAAGTTGATTAGACAAGGGAAGAGGCAGTAGCTAGATGAAGAGGAGAATATAGAGTTGCCTCTAAAGGCATGCATTAATGAAAGAGTGATACATCAGCAATAATTTATAAGTGATGACAATTTCATCAAGACTGATGAATTCAAGGACTTTCTAAGATGGCATAAGGAGCAGATAAGGGCTCAATTGAAAGTTTATGGAGAGGAAATAGTCACAAATGAGGCCCTATTAGCCTTACAAACATATGACCTTGACAGCGAAGATGTCTCTCCAGATGAGGCAAGGCAAATGGTTTTGAACAGTGGCATATTGCTTGCTGAGGGTTGGGACTCTGCTTCAACTTTTATTATTGACCAAATAAGGAAGCAGCCAGACCTAAAAATGGTAAGTGAAGTTTAGATGGGTGACATGATAAAGGGTTTTGGGTATAGCCCAAAGTCTCAAGCTTTTTCCATGTGGAGCCTTTGTCCTAAAGACCAAAAACCTCAATTGGTAAACATTCAAGAGAATATAGTGGGCAACTAGATGGTCTGGACAGTGCAGAATACAGGGGATCTAGAGATTTCTCAGATCATGACTCACTGGGCTCACTTGAATGAAGAAAAAACAAAGCAATTGTCTGAGAAGTGTAGCATTTTGATTTAGGAAACCAGTGCCCTAGCTAAAGATAGGGAGTTATGCCACATAAAGATACACCAACAGGATAAGGCAATAGCTGAGTTACAAAAGCAACTTGAGGAAAAACCTGAGGTGGTTTATGTACCTTCAGTGCAACCTTTACAGATAGAGGAAAGGGAAAAATTAGAGGAGGTAGTTGAAAAGGAATATGTGGGCCAGAATAAGAATGAAATAGCCCTAAATGCATTTAAGTGCATTCTACAGCATAGAATTTACATACTTAAAGATAAAACAGATGTCGTTCTTAATGCCTATAATAAGTTGCCCACCTTACATGCAGAAGTGATGGGGTACATTTCTATATTAAACCCCTATTTTGTCGATTGGTATCCTAGGGTTCAATTATTTGAAAAACTTGCTTCCTTGCAATCCCTAAGATCAGATTTACGTGAGGTAGTAACTAAGGTTGAAGATGAAATTAAGAAGGTCAACATAGCCTTATCATTCTTCAAGGGTAAGTTGAACCAAGTGGAGGCTAAGTTGAGCCTATTTTCTCCAGATTTCAATAGATTTTTTCCTCCTCTAAAAGGAGAAGATGATAAAGTGAAGGACTTAGAGGCCTGGAGCGGTGAATTTGACAATAAGATGCCTAGTAATGAGGCATTCATTTCAGGATCGGATTTAGATTTGGAAGGCTTCAATAAGATCTTGGATGAAGCTTTCAAAGTGGAGACTGACATAAATAAATTCCTAGTAGATGTTAAAAACATCCCCGATGTCAGGTGGGAGAGGCAAAAGGCACAAGTACAGAGCACACAAAGCTTTAAGTGGCCTACAGAGGATGAAGTGACAGCATGGGAACTGATGACCAGGCCCAAGAAAAAGAAGCCTATAGTGGAGGAGGAGATCCTAGATGAAGAGTGAAGGTGAACACTTGGTGCCTGATCATTGAGCACAGGGAGGTTAGCTATTAATGAAGATAAGTGTAAGTTAGCTTGTAATGGCGGTCACTTAGTCTTGCTATAAATACCAAAAGCTTTCCTGAAAATTGTCAGACAAAGGTGCCAAATTCTAGAAAGGGACAAAGAATATTAGATGTTATCCCCTATTTTTGTCTTTCCACCGCTTCTACTTTCTTTTCTTTTGTATCTTCTATACTTTTAGGGTTAGGTTCCTTAAACCATCTGAAGCTTGTTGCATCCTAACAAAAAAGGAGTCAAAGATGGTTAAGGACCTATATTTAGACCAAGATTGTAAAATTCAAGGAGGATGAAATATATTGAAACATCTGACTTTCTAGATCTGTGTCTGTATCTTCAAGCTTTTTAGCTTTTTATGTATTAAAGCAGTACCATATCAATAAAATACAGTGCAATTTTACTCTATCTTCATTATTGTCTCTTTATTTATTGTGTATGTTCTTTTATGTTTAAATTTGTAAGGCAATTTTAAGCATTTTAGCTATAAGGTAGATATCTAATTACTTGCAAGTTTCTTTCAAGGAAAGAACTAAGTTTTGTAAGTATTTTAAGGGAGCATAACAATAGGTTAAAGATTTGATATAGTATTATAGAGGTGACAGTATAACTTGTAAGGCATTTTATCTTAATTGCATGTAAGTTGTAAGGCATCTTACAGTATTTTGTTTTTATGTATTTCTGTGAACTTCAAATTATTGACTCTATAAGCCCATAGGATAGGCACTGGTCTAGGAATTGATTTGATAATTTGTCATCATCCAAACATTCAAATACTATTCAAACCGATCATTTTCAAGAGTATTTTTTGTAGAATCAATTGTATTCCTAAGGGTTATAGTTGAAGTTTTTTTATTTCTTGAAGAGTAAATCAAATAGGTTATTCCTCCTAAATTCATAAGAGTTATAAAAGGAAAGAAGAATGCAATTCCTAGTTGTGTTGCTTTCTGCTATCATTAAGATATTGATTTGGATTGCCAAGCTTTTTCTTAGGATAGTCATAGTCATTTGTATTGTCATATGCATGTCCATTTAAAACAGAGCATTCAGCACATAAAGTACAATCCACTCTAAAGATATTGTTAAGACAATAATCAGTCATAGGTAAAACCTGCCTGAGTCAGTGGATCTCAAAAAAGAAGGAGGTGGTAATAGGTATCCCCAGTGTTATCAAAACCCTCATCAATTAGTGTTTTTCTCTTGCTTGAGTCAGAGTGTTAGAAGGCATTGGGAATCATAGAGTTGTCTAAGTATTCAAGCATCTTTTAGAGGCCTTGCAACAAAAAACACTAACAAGGAGTACTGAGGAGGATTTTCAAAATTCTAGTTCTAACATTGGTTATTATAAGGATTAGAAAATTGCAAAGGGTCATGAGGCATACCTTGTCTTAAGGCCCATTGTCGATGTTGAGAAACAAATAACACTTTCTCGTCCTCTCCTTCTATTTTTATGTTATCAGTAGGAAGGTGTTGGTTCTCCAAATTTTCCACCATTTTGCACCCACAATCTTTATTTTTCTTGTGGCAGTGAGGGCAGTATTCAGCTAGCTATGCCTCGACATCTACATGCTTCCTTTTGGCATTCATTTTATCCAAGTGTGTAGCAACATCATTGATAATATCTTTGTTCAAATATGACAGTAGGTTTGATATTTCCATCTTAAAAATGCCCGAGCTATTCCCCTTAGCTAGTGTGGATCAAAATCCTCTGCCCTTCTTTACAGTTGATCTTGAATACTTGAGGAAATTTTTCTTAAGATCATCCCAGGAAGATTGAGATATATCTCCTTGAGCCATAAGGTTTGGTGCTTCAAGGCATCTATCATTTACTCCTCTCAAGAAAATGAGTTTCTGTGAATCCTCCTCCAGCACATGTCATGGATTCTTCTACAAGTTGTATAAGAAGCATGAAATTTAATCTTCCAGAGTTCCATCTTCCTTCAGTGACATTCAAAAAATGTCATCTCCTCTCAAGTCACCCCCTTTACAATACTCTTTGTATTTTTGCAGAAACATAGTCTGCATCTCATTCCAACTAGTTGCCACATCAGGCCCTAATCCCATAAACTATCTTAGAGATGACTCCTTTGATGTTGCTGGAAACAACTTGAGTTTGTGGCCATCAATGTTGTAGTCAAAGCTTCAAAAAATAATTTCAAACTCAAACAAAAAGGTGTCAGGGTCTTCAGTTATTAGGCCATAGAACTTTGGAAGTGTAGTAGTGGGTATATTTTTGAGGTTAGCATTATTGATAAGGCTAGGAATAAGAAATGGAAAAGTAGGTTGTGCCATTACTGGAGGTACTTGGAAATGAATTTGTTGTTGGGAAGGAACATTAGCCAAAGGATTATGCACACCAGATGCACTTGGGGTAGAATTGTCAAGAAAACTAGCCAAAATTTCAACAAAAAGTCGAATGTCAACTGGATCAAAAGAGTATTATTCAAATGAAGGTGTTGCAGGAAATTTAGGACTTGCACTAAAAAAAGGTAACTCAACTTCTTCAAATTATTCATTCAAATTAATATATTATGTTGGAAGGAATTTACCATGGTCATCTCATCTTCTTCCTCTTCGATGCATGAAAGTAATTATGTAAACTTGTGAAGCAAGTTTAGGACTGCAAACTACTATCTATAAAATATGGAACTATCTAAAAAATGAAAAATGTCTCAATAAGGTCCTCAGCTTGAAACCATCTCGGCAACAGTGCCAAAAATGAACAGCCCCACAATAGGTAATAATAATCATGCCAAAGCTTCTCCTAGGAATAGTGTATTCAAACTAAGTATTATTTTCCCTATCATGAAGTGCATTTGAATTGTCAACTCAGGGATGTATACTTGAAATGGGACAACATGATTTGTGCACTAAGCCTCTCATAGATTCATGTCACTGAAGCTACAGGAAGGAAAATATATGAAATAAACTTACGCTATTGCTACAGGAAAGTAAACACACACAACTACTGTATGAAATTGATGCTGACAACTATAAGTTCAACTTTAACCTATTCTATATATTGATGACAATTATTCAATTGTGTAATGTCATTGATGTTTACACAAATGTAGTGATGTTTACACAAATGTCTAATCCTATCTAAGCATAGTCATTTTATGCCAAGCACTCTCAGGCATTGAAGAAGACCAAAGTGATTTTTAGTTCTAACTGAGTTCACTCAAGCATTACAATTTTGGTTGGGCATTGAAGGATTTTAGTATTAATCGAGTTATGCTTTTAGTGACAGCTGACTAACATTAGTTGTATGGTTAATTGGTTATATGAAGTCGACAAACTTAAGTTTTATTGATTCTTTGGAAGGTTATTAAGGTCAACTTGACAAGGCTTATCATATATATATAAGGTCAAGTTTGGATTGAATATGGTGTAAGGAGAAAAGTGAGATATGTGTTTATGACATGAAGTGTGGAGGCAAAATTAGATGGGATTCTGATTAAGGATAGAACATATAGAGCTGCAACAAAATATTCGATCAGTGAGGATCAAGTAATTAAAGCTAGAGCAGAGATCTAAATCAGCAAAGACAATTGCTTCTCAAAATAGTTCAATCCATTGTTACTCTCTAACAATTGTAACAATGATCTAAATCTCTTTACAGAGTAGACTTAACAGTCTTTTGTAAATCCTCTCACAAGGTAACATTTCTACATTGAAGTATCTGA
This sequence comes from Thuja plicata, assembly GCA_018584345.1. Classification (NCBI taxonomy): domain Eukaryota; kingdom Viridiplantae; phylum Streptophyta; class Pinopsida; order Cupressales; family Cupressaceae; genus Thuja; species Thuja plicata. The sequence continues at coordinate 1,367,425 of MU225200.1, forward strand.
AGACCTCTAACAAGGCCACTCCTTACAGGGTGATTAAATCCTCTAACAGGGTCACACTTAATAGTGTGTTATTGTAACCTTTAACAAGGTTGGCTCCTAATAGGGCTCACTTTAGAAGAGTGAAAAACAGTGACTAGTTGCAATTGGTGGTTTTTCCCATATTGGGTTTCCACGTTAAATCTTGGTGTTATCTATGTACATTTTATTTGCTTTGTGGTTTATGTTTCTACAATTAATCACTAAAGGATAATCACAGTTAATATCTTAAGCTTTTCTTCTATGTTAACCGAGTGACAGTAGAATATCTGTGTTAACCGAGCAATAGTGATAAAAAATTTTAAGACATCTAAGGGACTTGGATTTGTTTTTGTGGTAACTAATTCACTCCTCCCCTCTCAGTTACTCAACTCATTTACAACAATTGGTATCAGAATATTTGATGCTTAAAGGAAAGGCCTTGAGGCGTAAGCTAAAGATCAGAGATGTATTACAGAAGGGAGATCCCCAAGCTTAACAAGGACAACTTCACTACATGGAAATATTTGATGAGGCTACATCTATCTACTATTAGAGACACTAGTTTGCAATTACCAGATCACAAGTATGTGGAACTACCGAGACCTATGTCTGTGGAACAAATGGTGGACATGAAGCATCATAACATAATGATGATTAATATTGTTTCTTCACTTAGCTATTCTAAATTTGATGAAGTCAAGGACTGCCCTACTGCCTATGATATATGGAAGAAACTACATGATATACATGGAGGAGATGACAATGTAAAGAGAGCCGAAGCAGAACGTATCAGAGGTCAGTTTGATATGATGAAAATGAAAGAAGGAGAAGACATTACAAAGTATAGTGAAAGAATCAAGAAAAGTGTTAGTGCAATCAGAGCCATCAGTGGAACAATTGAAGACAAAATAGTGGTCAACAAGGTATTGAGCATTTTACTTCCTATCTATGCAATTAGAGTTTTAGCTATTCAAGAGCTGAGATGTAGTAATGATGTAACTCTAGATGGATTGGTTGGAAGGCTTACAACTTTTGAGTTAGACAACTTTGACAATTATTCTCTTAATCCTAGCAATCTTGAGTCTGCATTCAAAGCCAAATTAAACCTTGGAAATATGAAAGGAAAACAAATTGACAGTGACAGTGATGATGATTCCGATGATGAAGATCTGGAAATCGTTGAAGCATTACTTGCAAAGAGAGTTTCTAAAGGAAAAGGATAGTACAAAGGAAGAATACCATTGATTTTCTTTTCATGTGATGAGGTTGGTCACATTGTTGCTAAGTGTCCAAACAAAGAAGACAAAGGTGAGAGAAAGTTCAATAAGTACAAAGGAAAGAAAGATTTCAAAAGCTACAAAAGCTACAAGGACAAAGGTAAGAAATCTTGTTATATTTCTAAAGATTCTGATAGTGATGAAGATGAAGATGAAATGGTTTACATTGCTATTAAGGGTGAGTCAAACAATGAAGATAATGAAAAGACTACACTATAATCTCATATTAGCAAGAATGACACTTAGATAATTGATAGTGGTTGTTCTCACCACATGACTGGTGATAAAACTAAATTTGAACATCTTGAGCACTATGATGGTGGGAGTGTCAATTTTGGGAATGATAAACCCTGCTATGTGAAAGGTAAAGGTTGTATTTCTCTAACTGAAGGAATCAAGTGTGATAATGCTTATTGGGTTGAAGGACTAAGGCATAATCTACTAAGTGTGGCACAATTGAATAACATTGGTTTCAAGGTAGAATTCATGAATGGTAAGTCCAAGCTCCTAGATGGTAAAGGGAACCTAGTTGAAAGTGGCAGGCAAACAAAAGGTAATCTATTTTATCTTGATCTCAATGAAAGTTTGTGTTTTATTGCACAAGTAGAAGAAAGCTAGTTATGGAATAAAAGGTTGTGTCATGTGAACTTTGATAACCTGATAAACATAAGCAAGAACAAAATATTAAGAGGTATTCCTATTTTGAAGAAACTTGAATTGGCAATATGCAAACAATGTCAAATTGGGAAGATGGGTAAAACTAGCTTCAAGAGCAAGAATTACAATATAGAAGAAGTCTTGGAATTAGTGCATACTGATTTGTGTGGACCAATTGGAAAAAAAATTTACACGGGTGAGAAGTATTTCATTCTATTTGTTGATGACCATTCCAGAATGATGATTGTTATGTTTCTCAAAGAAAAATCAGAAGCTTTTCAGAAGTTCATATGGTACCTTGCCAGAGTTGAAAAAGAAACATGAAATAAACTTAAATGCCTAAGATCTGATAGAGGAGGAGAATTCATTTCTAACGAGTTCAATGAATTATGCAATGAAAGAAGAATCAAGAGACAAGTATCTACCCCAGGTACACCACAACAGAATGGTATAGCAGAAAGAAGAAACAGATCCATTATGGATTGTGCAAGAACCTTGATGATTGAAAACAATGTTGCTACCAAATACTGGAAGGAAGCCATCAACACTGCAATTCACACCTTGAACTGAGTTCAAATGAAGAAAGGTATTGAGAAGACACCTTTTTAATTACGGTATGGCTATAAACCTAATGTTCATTATTTCAAAGTATTTGGAAGTAAATGTTACATCTTGAAGAAAGGAAGAAATGGAAAATTTGATGTAAAAGGTGATGAAGGTATATTCCTAGGCTACTCCTGCAAACGCAAAGCATATAAATTTTTGAATCTCACTACTCATAAAGTCATAGAAAGTGTGCATGTAAAGATTGATAAGTTTGCATAGAGAAATGAAGAATAGAGCAGTAAAGAGCCTGGGGACTATAGGAATTTTGTGTATTATGAACCTGATACTATACCCAAGACACATACAATGGTGATTGGACAACAACCATGTCAACCACTGAATTCATCAGCACAAATCTTGTTGCAACTTGTGCAACCAACACTGCTAACTAAATAAATTGAGTCTCAGACTGAAGAAACCAAGTCACAGACAGAGGGAACTGAGTTGCAGATAGAGGCACCCGAGTCTCAGGCAGTGGAACCTGAGTATCAAACAGAAGAAGAAAATAGAATATTTGAGCATGGTGAACATAGTGGAGCAAGCCCAGAATAAAAGAGGAAGGAACCTATACTTGCAAATTATGTCAGAAGGCATCATGCACCTAAAAAATAATTGGAGATAAGACATAAGGTATAATGACAAGGAAATAAATTAAAGGTACATGTTTGCTTAGTGAAATTGAACCTAGAACTATTAAAGATGCACTAAATGATGAAAGTTGGATCGAAGCAATGGATGAAGAGATTGAGCAGATATAAAACAACAAAACCTAGAATCTTGTACCTAGACCAAAAGACAAGAATGGGATTGGTACTAAGTGGGTTTTCAAAAAGAAGATGAATGAAAAAGAAGTTTCCATAACTGAAGCAAGACTAGTATGTAAAGGATATGCTCAAGAAGAGGGTATTGATTATGGAGAAACTTTTGCTCTTGTTGCAAGACTTGAAGGAGTCAGAACTCTTCTAGCACATGCTGCACATAAAGGATTCAAGGTATATCAAATGGATGTAAAATTTGCATTCTTGAATGGAATTCTAGAAGAGGAAGCCTATATTGAGAAACCTGAAGGTTTTGTAGATCCTAACAAAAGCAATATGGTTTGCAAACTACACAAAGCATTGTATGGACTATAGAGCCTGGTATGAAAGATTGCATGGTTACTTGATAAGTATTGGATTTCAGAGAACTAATGACAATAGTAGCTTGTACATCAAAGAAGGACCTCAGAAAAAGATACTATTAGCAGAGATATTTGTTGATGAAATACTATTTACTGGACATGATGATTTATGCAAAGCATTCTCTGAAGCTACGAGTAAGAAATTTGAGATGTCTATGTTTGGTGAAATCAAATTCTTTGTTGGTTTACAAGTTTATCAGATAAAGGATGGCATCTATATTACCCAGTCTAAATACATCAAAGAGATACTGAAGAAATTTGGAATGGAAGATTCCAGACCAGTTGGAACACCTATTCCTATTGGACATAAGTTGTCAAAGGATGATGATTCAAAGGAGGTAAATCAGACTACCTACAGATCCACGAATGGTAAACTTCAATATGTTGTTCACACTAGACCTAATATTGCATTAGCAGTCGGTATTGTTGCAAGGTTTTTAGCTAATCCTAGAGATAATCACTTAATGGCTATCAAAAGGATTCTAAGATATCTTAAGGGTACTAAAAATTATGGATTATGGTATAATAAAGGAGGAAACTTTGATTTGAAGACTTTTACTGATGTTGATTGGGCAAGAAGTGTTGATGACAGGAAGAGCACAAGTGGTGGAGAATTATTCCTTGGTAAGAGATTAGTCTCTTGGACCAGTAAGAAATAGAATTGCATTTCTCAGTCTACAACAGAGGTAGAGTATGTTGTTGCAGCGGTGAATTGTTCAAATATCATATGGTTCAAATAGTTGTTTTCAGGTATGAAGGAGGAAATCAAAGAACCAGTTATTATCTACTGTGAGAACACCAGTGCTATTAACATTTCAAAGAACCCTGTAATGCATACTAAGACTAAACATATTGCAATAAAGTATCACTTCTTGAGAGAATTGGTTCAGGACAAGGAAGTAAGATTGGAATATGTGATTACTAAAGAACAAATTGTAGACATATTCACAAAACCATTACCTAAAGATGCATTCTTGTATCTTGGAGGAAAGCTAGGGCTGATTCCCCTAACTGAGGCTCACTAATGGACAGATTAGTGATGCATCAACCGAGCTACAAAATAGACTTAACATGTTGATGCAAATATTTAGAGCTTATTGCATATGCATTAGTACAAACATGTACATTACAACTTCATTGGATGTGTATTGGATGGTGTCTTTGGAATTGGTTGTCAAAGAGGGAGATATTATTGATTTCATTAAGATTACTAAGGGAGAGATTGATGACATAGGGAGAAATTTTATTAGAGAACAAAGATTAATGTAAGAGGGAGAAATCTATATTTCAGTAATTATGAAGATAGAGGGAGTTTTTGGATGAGAATCAGATTGAAGCTAAGGACATTAATAAAATTTGATTCTTATGTTTATTTCTCTATAATTCTTTGTATTATGACATGTTGTGTTGCCATCAATGCCAAAGAGGGAGATTGTTGATGACAATTATTCAATTGTATATTGTCATTGATGTTTACACAAATGTAGTGATGTTTACACAAATGTCTAATCCTATCCGAGCATAGTCATTTTATGCCAAGCACTCTCACGCATTGAAGAAGACCAAAGTGATTTTTAGTTCCAACCGAGTTCACTTAGGCATTACAGTTTTGGTCAGGCATTGAAGGATTTCAGTATTAACTGAGTTATGCTTTAGTGATAGCCGACTAATAGCAGTTTTATGGTAATTGGTGATATGAAGCTGACAAACTTAAGTTTTATTGATTATTTGGAAGGTTATTAAGGCTGACTTGACAAGGCTTATCATATATATATATGACCAATTTTGCATTGAATATGGTGTAAGGAGGAAAGTGAGATATGTGTTTATGACATGAAGTGTGGAGACGAAATCAGATGGGATTCTAATTAAGGACAGAACATACAGAGCTATAAAAAAATATCTGACCAGTGAGGATAAATTAATTAAAGCCAGAGTAGAGATCTGAATCAGCAAAGACAGTTGCTTCTCAAAATAGGTCAATCCATTGTTACTCTCTAACAATTGTAACAGTGATCTAAATCTCTTTACAGAGTAGACTTAACAGTCTTTTGTAAATCCTCTCACAAGGTGGCATTTCTACATTGAAGTGTTTGAAGACCTCTAACAAGGCCACTCCTTATAGGGTGATTAAATCCTCTAATAGGGTCACACCTAACAGTGTGTTATTGTAACCTTTAATAAGGTTGGATCCTAACAGGGCTCACCTTAGAAGAGTGAAAAATAGTGACTAGTTGCAATTGGCAGTTTTTCCCATATTGGGTTTCCACATTAAGTATTGGTGTTATCTATGCAAATTTTATTTTCTTTATGGTTTGTGTTTCTATAATTAATCACTAAAGGATAATCATATTTAATATCTTAAGATTTGCTATGTTAACCGAGTGACAGTAGAATATCTGTGTTAACCGAGCAATAGTGATAAATTTGTTTAAGAAATCTAAGGGACTTAGATTTGTTTTTGTGGTAACTGATTCACCCCTCCCCTCTTAGTTATTCAACTCATTTCCAATGCTATCAACCCAAAGCATTCACTATAATTATCCCTGCAGGTGTTGTAGGAACATACACAAGTTATAATGTTGTAGGAGGAAACAATAAATTTTACTTGAAATGTTGTAAATGCTTAAGGAAAATTAACCTAGTATAATCTAATCCACCTTCCTAGTGGGCCCCTTGGTTAGCTTCTGCTAACTACTAACACAAAATATAACTCAAAATCACTCCTTTATTATATTTCCATAAAAATTGATTACATCATAGTGAAACAATGAACGAAATTAAAAGAGTAACTTTGCTTTCAATTGCAAGCTCAAGAATCAGGGAAAAAGGCAGATATAACTCCTTTAGGGGGATTCCATACTAGAAGGAAGAAAGCAGATGTTGGATCACACCAGGGGGGAAGAGGTAGACCTTCTCATAAAGCTATGAGAGAGTTAGAAGCAAAACAGAGTATTGCAGATGGTAAACAATCTACTATCCCTGAGATTTGTTCCCCAATCCATTAAATGAAGATTATATCATGGAATATAAGAGGTCTAAATAGTCCTCATAAACAAGATGTTCTTAGAAATAT
>MU225200.1:1374757-1400007 GCA_018584345.1 Thuja plicata
AGATCTCTCCTTTCTCTTGATTGGCTCTCTAAGTTTTCCTGCTCTTTATCTTCTTCTATTAGGATTGGTTCTGACCATTTCCCTATCATCTTCAATGCTAATATTTTGAATGGCAAAAAGAATACCCCGTTTCACTTTGAGAAGATGTGGCTAGCCCACCCTAATCTGAAGGAATGTATAAAAAAATGGTGGAATTATAACCAGGAAGGTACTACCATGTATAAAATAGCTAAAAAGTTGAGTAATGTCAAGAGAAATGTTAAAATATGGAACAAGGATGTCTTTGGGGACATATTCAAGGCTAAAAGCATCAAACAAGAAGAGATTAAGGCTATTCAAGAAACTATTCAAAAAGAGGGTCTCTCAGAGGAGCATAGAAGTATTGAGAATGTGCTGGTGGCTGAATATCATAACATCATTTCTAAAGAGGAGTCTTTCTGGAGGCAAAGATCAAGAGCCCTTTGGCTTAAAGATGGCGATAAAAATACAATATTCTTTCATATGACAACCATGAAACACAAAGCTATTAACAGAATTTCTTCCTTAATCGTGAACAATAAATCTCTGGTTAAGGAATAAGAGATAAGAAAGGAAATGCTTCAATATTTCTCTCTCATCTTATCAAAAGATGTTAATCTTGACTCCCAGAGTCAAAATGAAATTCTCTCTGCTATTCCTTTACTGATAGATAGAGATACCAACTCCAGACTCAAAGCTATCCTGAATGATAAGGAAATCAGAGATGTTGTCTTCTCCTTTGAAGGTGACAAATCTCCAGGACCTGATGGATTTCCCCTCTTCTTCTTCCAGTAGTTTTGGGAGATTACTGGCCAGGATGTTCTCCATGATGTCAAAGAATTTTTTGGAACTAAAGCTCTTTTTAGAGAACTTAATGCTACCTTCTTGGTCCTTGTTCCTAAATTCCATGGTGCTAATATGGTGGAATCCTTCAAACCAATTAGTCTTTGTAATGGGATTTACAAGATCATAGCTAAAGTTATGACATCCAGACTGCTTTCTTTGCTACCCTCAATTATCTCTCCTCAGCAGAATGGTTTTGTTCTGGGGAGACAAATCCTGGACTCCATAGTGGTTTCCCATGAGAATATTCATTCCCTTGAAATAGCCAAGAAACATGGATTTCTCATGAAATTGGACTTATCTAAAGCCTATGATAGGTTTGATTGGCAGTTCCTCCAAAAAGTCTTAAGCAGCTTTGGTTTTTATGCAGGGGTTATTAAAATTGTTGATCAGCTGGTCTCTACTATGACTTCCTTTGTTATTGTGAATGGTGGTTCCTCCAATTTTTTCAAACCTTCAAGGGGTCTTAGGCAGGGGGACCCTATATCTCCTATATTGTTTGCTATTTTGGCTGAGGGGTTGGGAAGATACATATCTAAACTTGTTAATGTTGGAATAATCTCTGGTCTCCAACCCTCCTCGGCTAGATCCTCCTGCTCCAATGAACAGTTTGTTGATGACACTCTTTTTATGGGTGAAGCTACTATTAAAGAAGCTAGGAATATTAAAAAAGCTTTAACTATCTATACTTCAGCTACGGGTCAACTCATCAATTGGAACAAGAGTTTCATCTTTTTTATCAATACCCCCCTTGAGAGACAGTCAAAGATGTCTAAAATTCTTGGATGCAGTATTGGTGTTCTTCCCTCTTCCTACTTGGGTCTCCCCCTCTGCTCTAAACCTCCTAATAGTTTCTGGAATCAAATTGTTGATAGATTTAACAGGAAGCTGGCAGGCTGGAAAGGTGCTCTCCTCAGTAGCTCTGGTAAGCTTCATCTTCTGAAGTCGACCCTGCAAAATTTGCCTGTGTATGCTTTAAGTCTCTTCAAGATTCCCCATAAGTTTGCGGTGGTGCTTGAAACTATCCAAAAATTATTTTTATGGACTGGTGTTGAAGATAAAAAAAATACTTAGCCTGATTGCCTGGGATAAAGTTTCTAAGCCTAAAAGTAAAGGGGGGCTGGGGTTAAGACCTATAAAGCTTATCAACAAGGCTCTTTTGGCAAAGCAGGTGTGGAGAATCTTTGGGGATACTAAACAATGGAATGATATAATTAAAAATAAATACCTCTTTAATTCCAACAGTTTGAAGGACCTCCTAAACAATGATGCAAGGGTTAATGGTTCTTATATCTGGAATATTCTTTGCTCTTCCATTGATCTTTTGAGAAAAGGAACAAGGTGGAAATTAGGTAATGGGACCAATATTGATTTCTGGGATGATCCTTGGATCCATTACTGCCCCCTTTCAGAAAGAAAAGACTGGAAGGATATTATCATCCAAGCAAAAAACACCATTGGTTATAAAGCTTCTGACTATAGGAATAATAATTCTTGGAAGGATCTCTCTAGCCTTGATAGAAGTCTATCCCCTCTTATGATAGAATTGTAGTCCTAGTTTAGTGAAGGTAATCATCCTAACAAAATTGTGTGGAACCTCTCTGCTAATGGTGAATTCACGGTGGCCTCTACCTGCTCCTTCTTCTTCTCCAAGGAAGTTAAGCCTCAGTGTGCAACTATCTGGTATAAACTCCTTACTCCAAAGATTAACTTTTTCTTTTGGATTCTTATCCAGAATAAGCTCCTAACCATTGATAATTTAGTTAAAAGAGGTTTCTTTCATGTTAATAGATGCTTTCTTTGCAATGAACAAGCTGAATCATGTGATCACCTCATGATCCATTGTAGTTTTACCCGGAGAGTTTGGTGTTTGGTTTTTCAAAATTGGAATTTGGCTTGGTTCTTTCCTAACTCTTGGCAGGACTTTGTCACTCAATGGAAATGTCCTTTTGATAATGATCTTGTCAGAAATTTTTGGAATCTTATCCTGCCTCATCTTTGCTAGTGTATCTGGAAGGAAAGAAATAACAGAATCTTCAGAGAGAAATTTGCTAAACCTGAAATTATCTTCAACATTATGTCTAGATATATTAAGGAGAATTTCAGCTCTGCTATAACTAATAGCAATAGCAAGTACCAGATTCTCATCCCTAATGTGGATTAGTCTACTTGGAATTTTCCTCTTCACAATTCTCAAGATTGCTCCCTAAGAGATTCCTCTGTCTGGATTGCTCCTCCTAATGGTTGGGTTAAAGCTAATTTTGACAGGGCCTCCAAAGGCAACCCAGGTGTCTCTAGGGGTGGGGGAATCATCGGAGATAGCTTTGGTAACTGTTTAGGTGCTATTTCAGTCCCCTTGGGAATTCAGTCTAATCATAGAGCAGAGGCCTTGGTTGCCCTTAATATCATCCTACTGGTGGAAGAAATGGGATTCAAAAGAGTCTAGCTTGAAGGTGACTCTTTAAATATTATAAATAATATTAAAGATATCAATACCCCTTCCTAGACTATCAAGCATATCATTTTCAAAATTAAAACTATAGTCCAATCCTTTGAGGTGTTCCACATATCTCATAATTATTGGGAGACCAATCAGGTTGCTGATTGTCTTGCCAATATTGGAGCCAAAAGCGAGGGGATTCAAAAATGGAAAGGTAACACTATGAGTAATGATGCGGTCACCTCATTTATTAATTATGATAAAATCAGGCAAAAAGAAGGAGTCATTAAAAGGGGCTTTAATGATATCACTTAATTCATCTCAGATTAGGAGGATTTTGAATGACGTCCAAAGTAATGCAAAGTACATTTCCAAGATGTGGAATCATTCTCCCATTATGAAAGCCCAAAATTTAGTGTGTGCCGCTATCATCATTATTTTCTTTGGCCAGTTCACGCATGTGAAGAGGATTGCGAATCAGTTTAATAGCCTTATTTTGCCAAAGAACAACCAAAATCATAAAATCACCCAGTCTGTGAAAAAAGAGCAGGGGAAGTATTTGGCCATGGGTGGTGATCTCAGAAGGGAAGAGCCCGCGGAATGCAAGTGGAAGCAGCATAAGGAAGTGTGGAGAATTTTGAAGAAAGGCCATGTTCATTGGTATCTTCAGAGACTCCATGGTTTTGACATTGATGTCTCCAAAGCCTTTGTTGATGGCTGGGATAAGGGCATGGTAAATCTTGCAAGCAAATATTTTAGCCTCAACCTCGAGGTCCTTTCTGATATTACTGGTCTCCCACTGGATGGTTTGAAGTACTCAAAAGAGGTGAAGGTTGGCACCATATCTTATAAGAAATTTCTTGTCACTGATGAGGAGAGGGCTCTTCTGGTGAAAGGTAAGAAAGACTATGTTGATATGGATAATATTGATAAAATTTGGGGTTCTATCATCAAAGTTATAATGGAATACTTCACTCTTGAGGGGAGATTCTCTAGGGTCTACAATTATCATTTTGTCCTAGTTAATCACTTCAAACATGATATCCGCATTTATTTTCCCTATTTTCTCCTCTGTTTGCTTAACTAGAGCATTACTGACTATAGAGTGAAGAATTTCCCTATTCTCCATGTCAGGCTTATTCACCTTATTACTGAATATGCTAGAGACCACATTCCTAACCCTATCCCTACCCAGATCAAAAAAAGGAAGAATGTCAGAACTCTGTCAAAAAATCCTAAACCTAAGAAAGCAATTTTGCTCTCTGAGCTGACATCCTCTAAGCCTCTAGAAGGACCAAAGAATGATAAGCATCCTCATGATGTCATTTCCTTTGTTCTTGATAAGAATGTCCTAGAGCCCTCAGCTAGCCCTATCCTCCCGGAGCCCGACGGTGTGAAGCTTATTCCCCAAAACACTTAGACAGAGTTTGTCAAGAATACTCAAGTGGATTCTATTGTTGTGCCTAATCCCACTACCCAGACCCCTGAGGTGAAGGATTTGGAGGATCCTAAAATCAAAAATGTCAAGGATAGTCCCGAGGAAAGTCAGGATAATCTGAATACTGGGGAGAAGCTTAACCCTGCTCTAGAGATTACTAATACTGATGGAAAAGAGAATATTGAGATTGAGGTAGAGGATGATGACAATAATGACAAAGAGCCTGTTACCAATCTTAATGATAGTAATGTAGACAACTCGAGGGACAATAGCTTTAGGGTTTTGGGAGAGGAAAATTTGGATTCTCACGACTCCCCCAGCTCTGAGAAGGTGAACAAGGAGGAAGATAGTGAGAGAATTCTTCATGGTAGAAACTCCCAACCTCTTCAAAGTGAAATCAGAATGATGGATTCACAGGTCAGAAGAACTATCATCATGACCCCCCTTGAGATTGCCAAAAATAAATCCATCTACAGTTATAATCTTGACAAATGGGTGCAGAGTGATTTGGTTGAGCTTAAGAACAAATGTATCAATTTGGAAAACAAGAACTCTATGATCGAGGATACTATTGCTATCTTCAGAAAGGAGTTTTCTCATAATTCTAATGCCCATGTGCTTTATTATGGTTCTGATATGGATGATAAAATTAAAAAAGCAGTCGAGATAGCTATGATTCCTATCCAGGAGAAGACAAGCAGGAATGAGGAAATGTTAAAACATTTGCTTAGTCTGGTTAACACAGGTATGAAGTCTACTCTGGAGAACTTGAATACTCTAAGTAAAATGCTAGAAGGAAACAAAGATACCATTGACCTCACTAAACCTACCTAGCAGATGGGACCTGGTACCCATACTAGGTCAAAGAAGTAGAAGGTTGATGATCAGGATATTCAGAGGCTGAAAGATAATGTGAAGACTATGCAAACTCAGTTGGAGGAATCCGAGAGATTCTTGAAGACTATGTCTTGACCTCGTTGTTGGTGGATTTCTTTCTCTATTTTTCTTCCAGCGTCTTTTTTGTTTTTTGCTTTGTAGGTGCTTATTGTTAAATCTGGGAGTTGTCCCTTTGTAGTCTGCTCTTCTCCTTGGGGCAGCTTGTTGTTCTTTGGGTTTTCATGCCTTTCTCTCTTCTCTTTTGTTAAAGGGTTTCAAGGCCCCTTCAAAACCTATTTTTACCGTAGTAAAAAATAATCATATCCCTTTATATAGAGGATTGATATTTATTTAAACATAAAGATAAGGTCTGACTGATTCATGCCACAAAGAAAGGAGAATGCAACAACCCACAATAGAATATCTTTAAGACTAGATAACTGCTTCAACAGAGTATTGACCACAGAGAAAATATAGCATAATTATGTTCCTATATTACCTGAAATGGTAGTTCCTTCAATTCATTAGGCATGTTCTGCGGTATTATAACAGTTCTCCTGATCGTAACTGGGACTTCATAGTTTCCTCATCAATTATGTCGATCCACTCTTAGGTCGCTCATTTTTCCTGGCAGGTTAGTAGCACATGCATATATATTCAAGTCAACTATTCAACTTAATCCAAATGTTAGGGCATACATTTAAACAATTATATGAAATACTGTGGCATATATATAATATTTAGCAAACTATGTCACTACTATCTACCCATAGGTTTTGTAGATCTGACTGTACTTATAGCATGTTCTTAAGTTCAAGTACTTAAAAGTTTCACAGGTGTTTTGGAAATGTCTTAAAACAGAGCATAAAATTAGTATAAAATAGAGATAAATTATTTCCCCATCGAGCCTTTTGTGGCATAAAAATCCCATCCCTCTAAAATGATATTGGAAATCCTTTTATAGAAAAGGATTGCAACAAGCTTCAGATCATTTGAGGGCAAAAATACCAACAACTAAGTCATTCACAACATTAAAAACATTAATTCATTCAACTACCCTGCATTCAATTAGAAGTAAACTCTATCTTTTATCTTTTCTGTACAAAAATATGATCTGTAGCCACCAATTACTTTAAAACCTTAAAGATCATTCCTTAGCAAAGGAATATGGAATGTTTCTATTCATCAGGGAATATATGTCCTTGAAAGAAATCAAATCCTCCAACCACCAGACTCATGAACAAATCCATCATTAAAGCATAACGAGCAGGGAGTTGGCTAAGGGTTTTAAAAATTGTAAATATGATTAGAAACCCTAATATCAAATTATCTCCTCATAAATGCAATACAACACTCAAAACCATTAGATTTTCACACTAGGAGCATCCCTTAACTTGATAAAAATAACCCAGTAAATCAGATCAAAAATTTACTCTCTTGTCGCATAAGACATAGAACCACCGTTTGGAAACCTTGGGAAAACAATTTTAAATTTGAATATCTAACATAATGGCTACAGGTGGCATGGAAAGTACCATCAACAAATCATATTTGAACTTTATGCCGACTTTAAAACACAGCCATAGATCTCTTTTTAAGTTACCTGCGAGCCACGATCAGATCTGGACACGCATTGCTCTATCGTGATGCCTCTATGAATATCCTTCGATCACCTTTTTTTTAAGCTTAACACACACCGCACGATAAAACCATATCTAACCGTAGATTAACCTCATTTAGATTGACCTCCTTTCCACGTATCCTCTTGTCGTGAACCCACGAACAATATCCACCTTTCAACTCCTCCTTGTGGTAAAGCATCATCCATTGGATCTGAAAGATCTAAACATCTATAAATAACCTTGGTAACCTCAAATCTATGGTCCCACTTACCTCCATGTGGTGCATAGTCATGAAGCCTTAAAGAGTAAACAACCTGCAACTTCCTTTCCAGGCAATGTGCCCACCGTTAGATCTTCTGAGATCTGCACAATGCATAACCTTCATGTAGCCCGACCACTTTACACGTGTCCTTCAAGCGTGAAGCCTTAATGGATAACCACCATGCATGTTCTGATCAAGGAAATATGACCACTATAGGATTAACAAGATCTGACCATGCTTTAAAATGCCTTAAGCTTGGCCACTTTCCATGTGACACTTGGTCGTGATGCCTTAATGGATATAAGCCATGCAAATTTAGTTCAAGGCTTTATGCCAATCGCAGGATCCAAAAAAATCAGACGGTCAAGATCATCGCCGCTAGCTATTGAAGGATGGACTTGGTGGCATCATGACGTGATGCCTTGATGAATAAAGGGACTACATATTTTGTTCAAGGTATTACTCCTGTGGTTAATCAAAATATGATCTGATGGCTCAGGATCCTGTCGCTGACTTTGAAGAACGTCGACCTCACGATCTCAGAACAGACATGTTTCGCCTAGACGCAATGCCTTTACGCATAAAGTGTCAACATCTCACGATTAAGGAAAAGAGACCGTTGTTGGATGAAAAGAAACATGCTCGACACCTCAGAGAAATAAAGTACCATGGGGACTTAGGAACTTAGGAAAAATTAAAACACCCCGCTAGGACTATAGGAAATATAAAAAAGGTGGCTCCGCTCGACGAAAACTTAAAATGCACGTGGGTCTTTAAGACTTAAGTGGATGAAAAATTAACTTTATTTTATAACAAAAATAGGAGACTTAGGGTTTTTTATCATGAAATAAACCAAGGTTTTTACAAGCGATCTTAGGGTTTAAGGACAAGACCTAAAACACCATGAAAAATTGAAAGATCTAGCAGCAAGGAAAACCATTTACAACCCTAACCAGGCCCAGAACATAAACATGCCAAGTGGAGAAAATATGACTAATAGTTGGGTCTCACATGGATCACATAAGAGAGTTAAAACAACACTTAGCAAAATCTTTTTCTATGAAGGATTTGGGGGCAGCAAAACAAATCCTTGGTATGAAAATTTGCAGAGATAGGCAGAACAAAAAATTGACTCTATCTCAGGCTGATTATGTTGAAAAGGTGTTGCAGAGATTCTCCATAGATAATGCAAAAGATGCCAGTACACCTTTTCCTAGTCATTTTAAATTGACTAAGGAGATGTGTCCAAAGACACAAAAGGAGGGGGAAAAAATGTCCAAGGTACCATATTCTTTAGTTGTAGGCAGTTTAATGTATGCCATGGTATGCACTAGACCTGATATTGCACATGCAATAGGAGTTGTTAATAGATATATGAGTCATCTTGGAGTTGAGCTTTGGAATACTATAAAATAGATTCTCAGATACTTGAGAGGTACATCCAACAAATGTTTATATTTTGGGGGCTATAGTATTGATTTACAAGGCTATGTTGACTCAGATTTGGTAGGAGACATTGCTACCAGGTGGAGTACAACATGATATGTTTTTACTGTTGGTGGCACAACGGTGAGTTGGATCTCTGTGTTACAAAAGGTGGTTGCTTTATCCACCATAGAGGTAGAGTATGTAGCTGCAATAGAGGCAAGCAAGGAGATGAAGTGACTACAATCCTTCATGGAAGAATTGGGCAAAACACGGGTTAATAATTATTTGTTTATAGTTAGCCAAAGTGCTATTCATCTTGCCAAGAATTCTGCCTTGCATTCAAAGACAAAACACATACTATTGAGGTATCACTTCATTTGGTTGGTATTGGATGATGTACGGTTAAGGATGGAAAAGATACATACAGATGAAAATCCAACAAATACGTTTACAAATACAGTGACAAGGGAGAAGTTGAACTCCTCTTCAACTTCGGTTTCTCTTCAAGACAAATAATAAAATAAAACATCATATTCTAGGGTATTTCTTTCTAGTGGGAGCTACAGAGGTAGAAATATTTCTACAGGTTCAGTCTCCAAGTGGGAGATTATTGATTTGTGGTGACTGATCAAGCGAGTACTGTACACTTTTATGCAATTTGTGAGGTTAAATCATCAAGCATTTTTTGGGTTGACTCATCAATCAATTCCCTAGGTTGACTCATCGAAATTTCCCTCAGTTGACGCCTCAAGAAAGTTTTAGGGTTAGGATTTTTCTATAAGAAAAAATGTGTTAAGGTTATGGCTTGTTAGAGAAAAGAAGTATTGTAGCTTTTGCAATGATATTGTGCTGCAAGAGATCATTAGTTGTATTTGGTTGAAATTACTGGATAATAATATTGGACTCTCTATTTGGTGGACGTAGCCCAGGATTGGGTGAACCACATTAAATATGTGTCTTCTTGTTTTACTTATATGTGCTTTATTCCTTTGCATTGTTGGATATATTTGCATGTAACTGTTAGATTTATGTCTTCTAATCCTAAAAATTTTCACTTATTAAGAACTCCTTGAGTGTGACTTCCAATCAAGATTCTTATGGGTGAAGGAAAAGTTAGGAGTCACTCCCTAGAACTACTCAAAACACCTAATCCCAATGCTCTACTTCACAATGAAGGAGAAACAATGCCAAAACCAAGGCAACATTACAATGCACAAAAGACTCAAACAGAACCATAAAATAAAAACAAAGAAATGGACAAACCCCACTAAGGCCAAAGGAGAGACCACCCAAATAAAACCTTGTCAGCACCCCTCAAGCCTGAGAGGAATAGTACCAAACACAAACAATTCATTACCAAAGAAACCCTCACCCACCAAAAATGAATACAAAAAAATAAATCCCTGAGATAAGACACCCCTCCCATGCGAACAACTCCTCAAAATACCCTAAAATCCAACCCTCACTAATGTACGCAACAAAGAAAAGCAACACAAGTTGGGCTAAACCCTAGCCTATATGCAAGAAAGTTGAATTAGATCACCATAGACTCCTACAATCGCTTTCCATGATGCCATTCTCACTCCTCACAACTTCAAATATAAAACCATAAAGTCTACCACTTAATTAAACCCTTGATATTCAACATCTTTTTCCATCTATAATATCCTACTAACCTTATGTTTCCATGTGGCTACTTAAGGGCATTTTCTACTTAAATTTGAGTTGCTAGAGTGTTCCCATATAATTTTTAATTATGATAAAATGACAATTTAGAAGCATTCTCTATTTAAGTGGAGAAATGACTTTTTTAAGAATTAAAAATATGACGTGAAAAAAGGAAATAATTGAAATAAGTAATTTAATATTGGAAAGAATGTCACCTGGCTCCACTAATTTCTTTCCCTCCTTTTTAATACTTATTTTCAATTTGTTGATTCCAATTTTATTTGCACAATTTGTTTATACTATTCAAAAATAAAATTTAAGATTACTCCTTAAAAATGCATTGAAAAATAAATTATTCATAAGACGACTAATTCCACAAATAACTCTTTAAGAAGATTGAGTTACTAATCAAAATAAACTGCCCTGTATTCTCACATGGCTTAGCTTTTGCTTATATATGAACAAATCAAAATTTCCCATACAAATTTTAATTGCAAATGATGTTAGAATAACTGGGGGGGGGGGGGGGTGAATCAATGGCNAACTGGGGGGGGGGGGGGTTGAATCAATGGCCTCAAAAATATTCTAATAAATTAACCCAAAAACTTAGTACCACAATATTAAGCCTCTAGTTATATTAAGTCCTACATGTATGCCTTGAAATAACCTTATCAAATAACTACTACTCAGAGTTCACCGTAAAACCTTATTCTTAATGTTTATCAATTAGCAGTCTTTCATTTACCGAAAAACAATAAATTTATTAGTGAATACCGATCAATCCAGATTACTTATGTGTAATAAAAAACACTAAAGTAATGACTCATAAACACATTGACACATGGATTTTTAACGTGGAAACCCCGTTAAGGGAAAAACCACTTGGGACCGATAACCCAAAATTTTCACTCTTCTGAAGTGAGCTCGGTGAAGATCCAACCCTGTTAAAGGTTACAAACACACTTTTAGGTGTGACCTTGTTAGAGGATTTAAATAGAATAGTTTGTCACTTGATATCGGGCATTATGCTACCTTCTATGACCAAACCCAGTGTAGTTTATCAAATAGTATCTGGAATCTCATGCTATCTTCATGATCAAACTTTTTGATACTCCTTGGGATGTATCTCAATGTAGAAAGGATTGTTAAGTCCTACTCAGTTAAGAGACTTTATGAATCAATGGTTAAACTAAAACAGTAAATGATCTATTCACACATACAACTTAGATTTGCAGATTTTCAAATCTATTGTAAGCTCATTATACCTTTCTGATCAATGTGTCTTTTCAATACCTTTGCTCCACTTCTTTCTACTTGGTGATGTTGTGCTTCTCTATTGCTCAGTTTCCGCAAAAAACTTTAGCTCTTTTCTCAGCTTGATTGATCAAGACTGTATGAAGTTATTCTTCATCAGTTTCTCTTCAGCATCCTCTTTCTCTATTCACTCCCCTAATTCATAATGAATTAGATTGTCTCTTTATAGACATGATATCACCGTTTCTCACTTCTTGATTTTCTTGTTCTTGGCGTGATCCGCAATCTTAGCCAATCTTTCTTTAAAGCTTTACATAAGTTTTATCCCATAGATTTCTCCTTGACAACTAGATAAAAAAAACTTTAAATACTTTACTTATCTCCAGCTTTAGCTTGTCGATGAGAACAATGTCAAGAACTAGTTAAGTCTATCTTTAACTCTGCCAGCTAAGTATTTTGTCATTTCTGAACTTCAGTTAATTTCGGTGTTTTAACTCTTTGATAGCTTCGGTAAACACTTCAGTTCTCCTTGGGCTTCTCCGTCGGTGTTTTTTGTCCATCGGGGTTGTCTTTTCGTCAGGGTTGTCTACATGTCGGGTAATAGTATAATTCTGGCCATCCATAATGCTTGTGATTCTGCTCATCAGTAATGCCTGTCGAGTTTCTTTCTCGGGCATCACTGTGACTTTGCTCTCGATTTCTCTATCCGTCGGGTTCCACTAACTGTTGGTGTTTGTAGTCACTTAGTGAATGCTGGTCTTTTATGCATTACTAAAATAATAATCTTTATCTATCTGATTCTCTGAATTCTTTGACGCTTTGTATATAACCGATCAGATTATATCAATTTGACATCAATGACAATACAATCCATTAACTGATTTAATGTCTTGCATTATCTTTTTGCATTTTGGTGATCAACTTAATATCTTCAAACATTCAATCAGTTACATGCTATCAATCTCTCCCTTTGGCATTGATGGAAACACACTACATTATCACACTATATTATTACTAATACAATATGAAATATATCAAGTGTATTTCATCCATCTCTCCCAAATATTTTATTCTATAAATAATACAAATGTCTGGCTCTTGGTAAGCTCATATAGCTTAGATTTGTTTCTTGCAGAGTGTGTTCTTCAATCTTCAATCCCTTTACTGGATAGATGTAGTAGCTTTTGTCTTTGTTCCTGATATGTGCTCTGCCTTGACTGTTCCTCTCCTTGATCATCTCTTTTTCCTTTGACAACAATTCTCTCCCTTAGTATGTATTCTCTATGTCTTGTTACTTCTCTCCCTTTGATGGATATTTCATATGTAATCAATCTCTCCCTTTGGATAATGATTATCTCTCCCTTTGAATTATTAGGAACTTCTATCCATGTATAATGATATAATCTCTTTCTGATAATGAGATAATCTATCCCTTTTGATAATGAGATAATTTCTCCCTTTGACAACAATGCCAAACAATTCTTCTATATCATATTACATTCCTTTTTATAATGTACTCCTTGAATTTCCCTATCCATCAGCAATACATTGACTCTGGTGTTCGGTGCAAATTTGTACCTTGTTGTGTACAAATGTATCTTTGCAGTCCATTTATGTGCTTGCATCAACATGAATGATCTTCTAATTTGTGTAGGCTGATGCAATCTCCCAGTCAACTTTACTTACCGATAGACAAGGGTTGGAACCCTAGTCTCTGTATCAGGTACTCAAATGTATCTTTCGCCAATGGCTTGGTAAAATGTCAGCTAACTGTTCCTTGGATTGAACATATTCTAGTATCACTTATTTTTCTTGCACTTTTTCTCTTAAGTAATGATACTTGATAGCAATATGCTTAGTCTTAGCTTGCATGACTCGATTCTTTGAAATGTTTATTGCACTGGTATTATCACAATATATAATCACTGGTTCAAGGCTCTTCATATTCATACCTTCTAGTAATTGTTTGATCCATGCAATATTAGAGCAATTTCCAGCAGCAACCACATATTTTGCTTCTATAGTAGACTGAGAGATGCATCCTTGCTTCTTGTTGATCCATGTGAGAAGTTTTTCACCCATGAAGAATGCTCCTCCAGTTGTGCTCTTTCGGTCATCTATGTTTCCAGCCCAATCAACATCTGTATAGACTTGTAGCTCAAATTTTCCTTCTCTTTTATACCATAAGACATAGTCAGCGATGTTCTTTAGATATCTCAAAATTCTCTTGATAGCAGTCATATGTGATTCTTTGGGATTAGCAGATAATCTTGTAACTATTCCAACTACATGTGCAATATCTGGTTTGGTATGAACAACATACATTAGTTTTCCAACCATTGATCTATACAAGGTTTTATTTACCTCATTTGATTTGTCTTCTTTTGTTAGCTTACATTTGGTTGCCATAGGTGTTCCAACTGGTTTGGAATCTTCCATCTTGAATATCTTCAACACTTCCTTGATGTATTTGGACTTAGTGATATATGTGCCTGCATCTTATTGAAGAATCTATAGACCAAGAAAGAATTTGATCTTCCCAAACATAGACATTTCAAACTCTTTTCTCATTTCATTAGCAAAGGGTTTGCATAACATTTCATTTCCCCCAAAAATGATATCATCAACAAATATTTCAGCAATCATAATATTACCATCGATATCTTCTTTTAAGTACAAATTGCTATTTTCACTTGTTCTTACAAATTCAATGCTAATGAGATAGGAGTGAAGTCTTTCATACCAGGCTCTATGTGCTTGTTTCAATCCATACAAGGCTTTATGTAGTCTACATACCATGTTTCTCTTGTCTGGATCAACAAACCCTTCTGGTTGTTCAATGTATACCTCTTCTTCAAGTATTCCATTTAGGAATGTGGATTTGACATCCATCTGGTATACCTTGAATCCTTTGAATGCAAAATAAGAAAGAATAATTCTAACTCCTTCTAGTCTAGCAACAGGTGCAAAGGTTTCACCATAATTGATACCTTCTTCTTGTGCATACCCCTTGCATACTAATCTTGCTTTGTTTCTTGTGACTTCTCCATTCTCATTCAACTTGTTTCTGAATATCCATTTGGTACCGATGACATTTTTGTCATCTGGTCTCAGTACTAGTGTCCATGTGCTATTCTTCTCAATCTGTTCTATTTCTTCATTCATAACACTAACCCATTCTTCATTTTCTAGTGCAATATTAACAGATTTAGGCTCAAAATAACAAAGTAAACATCTGGTGTTTAGTGACTTACTTCTTGTTCTCATTTCAGCCTTCTTGTCTCCTATGATCTGATTATGTGGATGATGTCTTCTAACATACTTGGAAAGTTTTGGTTCAGCTCTTTGTCCATCATTCTAATCATCTTCTTGACCTTCATTCTGATCTCCATCGCTCGGTACATCATCTTGAGTATTTTCCTAATTTTCAATAATTGCAGTCTGATGCTCAGGTGCAATGTTCTATTTCTTGGGAGCGATACGCTATTGCTCAGGTAGAGTGTCAGGTTCTTCAGTGTAAAAAAACTTGTTGTAGTTTTCTGGTTCTTTTTTGTTTTCTTTATCATTCTTTTCAGCAAATTCATCTATTCTTACATTTGCACTTTCAATGATCTTGTTAGATGACTTGTTAAGACATTTATAAGCCTTAATTTTGGTGGAATACCCTAGAAAGATACCTTTATCACTTTTGGAGTCAAGCTTTCCATTTCTATCTCTTTCAAAATATAACATTGACTACCAAAAATTCTGAAGTAACTTACCTTGGGTGTGCAGTCATACCAAATCTCATAGGGTATCTTCTTTGTGTCCTTCAATTGTACTCTGTTCAATGTGTAGATAGTAGTACTGACAACTTCCCTCTAGAAAGTTTGAGTGATGCTTTTCTCAATCATCGATGTTCTTGCACAATCAACAATTGATCTGTTTCTCCTTTCAGCAATTCCATTTTGTTGTGGTGTTCTCAGTGCAGAAACATGTCTTTTAATTCCATGCTCATTGCAATAGTTAGTGAATTCATCTAAAATAAATTCCCCTCCTCTATCTGATGTTAAGCATTTCAATTCCTTACCACTTTGTTTTTATACCATAGCCTTATACCATTTAAACATCTTGAATGCTTCTGATTTATCTTTTAAGAACATAACTGTCATCATTCTAGAATAATCATCTACAAAGAGAATGAAATACCTATAACCATAGTAACTCTTTGTCCTCATGGGTTCACATAGATCAACATGGACTAATTATAGAATGACATTAGATGTATGGGCTTTACTTTTGAAACTAGACTTTGTCATTTTACCTTTTTGACAATTCTTGCACATGATATGCTCGGGCTTTGACATGCTCGGTAAGCCTCTGACTTTCCTTTTATTGCTTATCTTTATCATGTTGTCAAAATTCACATGACACAATCTCTTATTCCACAACCATGTCTTTTTTCTAGCCATTAAACAAGTGGTGTTAATGTCATCAAGATAGAAAAGGTTACCTTTTGTCTGTTCACTAGTTCCGATCAATCTTCCTGATTCATTGAAGATCTTTGCCTTCTTATTCTCAAATGCTATTGGGTGACCTGTATTGTTCAGTTGTGAAACACTTAACAAATTATAATTCAGTCCTTTTACCCAATAATCATTTTCACATTTGATTAGGTTATTCAACATTATGGTTCCTTTACCTTCAACTAGACAAGGTGTGTCATTACCCATTCTTATTGATCCACCATTATAGTATTCAAAACTTTCAAACTTTTGTTTATCACCAATCATGTGGTGAGTGCAGCCACTATCCATAATCCAGACATCATTCTTACTAACCTTAGATATGAGTCTAGTTTCTACATACTTTTCTTCTTCTTCGTCTGAATCATCCTTCATGGCTACAAATACCATCTCAATGTCTTCTTCAGATTCGGTGTCAGTATCATCAACTATGTTCTCAGCTAGGTAACAAGCTTTCTTTCCTTTGTCCTTATAGTCTTGGGTATCTCTTTTTCCAGATTGTTAGTTGCTTTGGTAATCTCTGTTATCACCTCGGTCAAACTTATTTTCATATGTTCTGTCATTACTTCTGTCATCTTTTCTTCTATTAGGACATCTTGCAGCAAAGTGTCCAACCCCTTTACAATTAAAACATACAAGTGGTAATTTACCTTTGTATCCACCTTTGCCTCTGCAATATTCTTGTCATTAGTGCTTCAATCGCATCAATTCCTTGATCCTCATTATCACTTTCACTATCATTTCTAATAGCGTGTCTATGACTTGACTTACTTACTTTCAAAGAAGATTTGAATGCAGACTCTATAAATGATAAGACATTATTATCAAAGTTATTCTTCTCAAATGAAATCAGTTTACCAATCAGACTATCTAGAGTAACAATATTGTTTGCAACTGCTCTCATTTCTTGTATAGCAGATACTCTAATAGCATATACAAACAGTAAGGTTCTTAGGATTTTACTTACCACTGTCTCTTCTTCAAGTACACCTCCAACTCCTCAGATATAATTGTCTACCTCTTTGATTCTGCAGCTATACTGAGTGACATTTTCTCCTTCTTTCATCCTTAGGTAATCACACCTCCCTCTTAGGCTTTCTATCTTGGCTCTTAGTACATTAGCATCTCCTCATGTACCAGCTTCAATTTATCCCACATTTGTTTTGTAGAGGTGCAGGTTTTGACATCTTCAAACTCAGCATTAGAGAGTGAGGAAACAAGCTCTATCATCATGCAATTATGCACATGCTTTTCTCTCAATTGCTCAAGATTGTGAGGTATTGTAGGCAACACATATTCAGTATCAAAGTGTTGAGTAACATTATTACCAATACCTAATAGGTGGAGTCTTATTTTGCTTTTCCATGATGCAAAGTTGTCTTTATTCAACTTGGGCACATCTTGTTTGTTCATCTTGTGATATTTTGCTTGTGTTGTTAAACTCCCTTTCTAAGAACACAAGCTCTGATACCAATTGTTAGAATAACTGAGAGGGGGGTGAATCAGTGGCCTCAAAAATATTCCATTAAATCAACCCAAAAAATTAGTACCACAATATTAAGCCTCTAGTTATCTTCCATCCTACAAGATGTATGCCTTCAAATAAACTTATCAAATAACTACTGCTCAGAGTTCACTGTAAAACCTTATTCTTAATGTTTACCGATTAGTAGTCTTTCATTTATCGAAAAATAGTAAATTTCTTAGTGAATACCGATCAATCCAGATTAGTTATGTGTGATGCAAAACACTAAAGCAATGACTCATAAACACATTGACACATGAATTTTTAATGTGGAAACCCTGTTAAGGGAAAAAGCACTTGGGACCGGTAACCCAAAATTTTCACTCTTCTGAAGTGAAGTTGGTGAAGAGCCAATCCTGTTAAAGGTTACAAACACATTATTAGGTGTGACCTTGTTAGAGGATTTAAATAGAATAGTTTGTCACTTGATACCGGACATCTCTATGCTACCTTCTATGACCAAACCCAGTGTAGTTTGTCAAATGGTATCTGGCATCTAATGCTATCTTCATGATCAAACTTTTTGATACTCCTTGGGATGTATCTCAATATAGAAAGGATTGTTAAGTCCTGCTTGATTAAGAGACTTTCTAAATCAATGGTTAAATTAAAACAATAAATATTTTGTTCACACATACAACTTAGATTTACAGATTTTTAGATCTATTGTAAGCTCATTATACCTTTTTGATCAATGTGTCTTTTCAATACCTTTGCTCCACTTCTTTCTTCTCGGTGATGCTGTGCTTCTCTGTTGCTCGGTGTCTGCAAAAATCTTTAGCTCTTTCCTGAGCTTGATTGATCAAGACTGTATGAAGTTGTTCTTCATCAGTTTCTCTTCATCATCCCATTTCTCTATTCACTCCCTAATTCATAATGAAATAGATTGTCTCTTTATAGACATGGTATCACCGTTTCTCACTTCTTGATTTTATTGTTCTTGGCGTGATCATCAATGTTAGCCAATCTTGCTTTAAAGATTTACATAAGTTTTATCCCATAGATTTCTCCTTGACAACTGGATAAAACAACTTTAAATCCTTTACTTATCTCTAACTTTAACTTGTCAATGAGAACAATGTCAACAACCAGTTAAGTCTATCTTTAGCTCTGCCAAATAAGTATTTTGTCATTTCTGAACTTCAGTTAATTTCGGTGTTTTAACTCTTTGATAGCTTCGGTCAACACTTTAGTTCTCCTCGAGCTTCTTTGTCGGTGTTGTCTGTCTGTCGGGGTTGTCTATCCGTCAGGGTTGTCTGTCTGCCAAGGTTGTCTATCCGTCAGGGTTGTCTGCATGTTGGGTAACACTCTAATTCCAGCCATCGGTAATGCTTTTGATTCTGCTAGTCGGTAATGCTTGTCTGGTTTCTTGCTTGGGCATCACTGTGACTTTTCTCTCAGGTTTCTCTGTCCATCAGGTTCCACTAACCATCGATGTTTGTAGTCACTTAGTGAATGGTGGTATTTTATGCATTACTGAAAGCATAATCTTTATCTCTCTAATTCTCTAAAGTCTTTGACACTTTGTATATAACCGATCAGATTATATTAAGTTGACATCAATGACAATACAATCCATTAATTGATTTAATGTCTTGCATTATCTTTCTGCGTTTCGGTGACCAACTTAACATCTTCAAACATTCAATCAGTTACATGTCATCAAAGGAAAAATAATTTTAGAATCTTTTCATATTTTAATGAAACAACTATTTTTTGAAATTGAAAAACAATGACAAAGGGTAAAAAAAATTCACAAATTTCTTTTGTTTATTGATATTTACTTATGATTTTTTTTCCCAAACTTAATTCTTGTATAAAATTGGTATATTCCCTTTAGAGGCATCGGCGATGGTTTGAATATTAAGTTATTTAAAGAAAACTCAAGGTATGGAAAAAAATGTTGGCGTAAATTGATCATAGAGGAAAGAATTGACACGAGAAAGAACACGTGGATGAAGAAAAATGTCAAATGGATGAAAAAATGGAATATTAATATGAATGAATATCCGAATAACAATGATGAAATAAAAAAGTTCTTGAAGAATTTTTTTTTTCTATTAGAATATAAAATCAACTGGGGTTACAAAAAGAAGTTCATAGTTCAGAATTCATGTGTTATATCTGGAGAATTTTTTATCCCAGATCACTGTTCTAAGGTATACAACCACAAAAAAAAACTATATAGGATATAACAGTATATCATATCGATTGCTCTGGATTTATACAAAACATTGTGGAATCATAAGAGATTTATCTTTCATCTACTTCATAATAATTATCTATGGTTATTCCATGGTTCTCTGTTATGTCATTGTCTGGAGTGTTCTCTGGATCTTCACTTGTGGTACCAGTAGTCATGATATTACGGTGGTTGTGTTCTTCTATGGAGGATCTATTGAGACTGGTTCTGAGTGTGTCTATTATTGCAGGAGCTTCATTGGTGGCATATGAGATTTGAATGTCTTTAGGAAATAGGACCAAAGCTCCTTCATCAATCAGCCTCTGGAATCTCTCCTTGGAGATTTGGATAGTAGCAGTAACCTGTTTCAGGATGGATAAAAGTGTGAGTTTTGAATTAAACTCAGCAAGAACCCTCTTCTTATTTTGGAAAACATCTTCATTTCTTTGCCTCCATATGAGCCATAAGACCTCAGTGGTAAAAGTTAGCCAAAAGACATTGAGCTTGCTATCAAAATCATCAACATAACCTGCCAAGATCTCATGCCATGACAGGTTATGCTGGTGATTCCAATAGACTTTATTACCAAAAAAAATAGACCAAATCAAAGAGGCCCACTAACACTCAAAAAAAATATGCTCATAGGTTTCAACACAGTTGCAAATGGAACAAAAGATAACATTCCTGACACCTTGGGAAATAAAATACCAACAACATGTTTTTTCAGCAAAAAAATCCATTTAAAACATATTTTCTTGGGTTCAATTTTAGCATGCCACAGAAGCTCAAAAACAAGGTGCCATTTATTGCAAGACCAGTCCAGTCCCCAAGATTGATTGATGTGGCCAAAGATATTATCATTGTTGTTAAGGAGAAGATATAGTTTTTTGCATGAGGCTTTGCCAAACTGAGTGCCATCCTTCCACTTGATATGTTCAAAATTTTGAGAAGAGAGTATACATTTGCTCGGGAACCAACTACCCACTGCTTTTGAGATGAGGGTATATGTTTTCTTTTGAGAGGATGGGATATTGTACTTATTACTCAACTCTGTCCAAGTGAGAATTCTGCTATTCTCCAATATATCCTTTATAAGTGAAATGCCTTTGTTATGCCAGCTTTTAGCTGCGCAGCTTTGTGTGAGAGCAAGAGGTTTGTCATTGAGATGAATCCCCCACCAGATGGACCTATCCAGAACTGAATAAAAGGGATTATTCCCAATGGCATGTGTAGAGCAAAGGAATGTTCTGATCTGCCTCCAAGCTTTCCATATTGCAACAAACACTTTAGAGCCTGAAACTTTAACTTCAAAGTCACCTAGTAAGATATCAATGAATGGATCTTTCTTCCATTGTTTGCCCCTTTTGATGGTAGCATTAGCTATATTATTTTTGATAAGTATTTTCCATGGCTCATCACCTGAGACTGAATTGATAATCCATTTAGTGGCCAGGACAATACCCTATTTTTTGAGATCTTTGATCCCAAGCCCACCCTATGTTTTAGGTGTGCAACACAATTCCCATTTGACATTGTGTCTTTTCCTATTGCCAATACCATCTGACCAAAGAACACCCCTTAGGATTTTTTCCAATTTTTTGTTCTGATAATTAGCAAACAACCAAGTTGAGGCATAATAGATGGCATGGGATGCCAAAACTTTTTGAACCATTTGTACCCTGCCTGCAAGAGATAACATGTGGGTTTGCCACTTCAGGTGTTTTTTCTCAATTTTATTGAATATCCAATTTCACATGGTGTTAAGAGATGGGTTGAGGGAAAATGGAATGCCCAAGTATCTGACAATGGAGTTAGGTCCAACCCATTGCCACCCTTTATTGCTAATCCAAGAAGGAGGGGAGTTCTGCTAACCAAGGATGACAGATTTATGTGGGGATATCTTTGCTCCAGAAGCAATACAAAATAGTTGGATCCTGCAATTCATGATAGAATTATTATCATTGGTAATTCCCTCTTTTGTCTGGATACTATTTATAACCTCTTTGTTATGTTTAGCTCTAATAATGTTGAAGAAGTATTTAGTACCTTTGTCACCTTCTTTGATCCAGTTAGCTTTGTCTCTAATCCTTTGACCCGATCTTGTACTCTTGGATAGTTCTTAGCTGCCCCTTAGTCTCAATCAGGTCTTTCTCAAGGTCAACATTATCTCTCTTATCTTGCAACTCCTTCTCAATATTAATAAGTTTGACGTTGAGCTCCTTTTCTTTAGTGTTTCTGTCTCTAGCCTCCTTAGTGCGAATGGTTTGTGTTATACTTCTCCAAGACTCAACAAGATTGTTCCAAGAGGTGATAGGACAAGAACCAATAGATCTAAATTTAGAAAGGACAGTGACCATCCTTAGAGTTCCCAAGTGATCTGCATTGTCAAGGAGGGATGAATTGAGTTTAAAGAGATGACTCTTAGGTCCAGCCTTGGTTTGGATGTTACTGAGATTGAGAGTGATACAAGCACTGATGGGGGAATGGTCAGACATATTGGCAGGGGAGACACCAATAGGGTATTGTCCTGGAATATGGGAAAGACCAATCTCAAGCAGATTAACATAAATTCTGTCAAGCCTACAATAGATTCTGGCTCTGTTGCTATGGTTGTTGTACCAAGTAAACCAGATTCTATTGCTAGTGCCCTTAATACCTTCCATAGGGTCATGTATGGCAAACTATCTTTTGAATCTGGCACAAAAGAAGTACTCATTGCCCTTCCACTCAAACTTATCTCCTCCAACTTTGTCACAAGGAGACTCAGTCATGTTAAAATCCCCAACAAAAGTCCAGGCAGCCTCTGAAATTCGGTCAACACTTCAGTTCTCCTCAGGCTTCTCTATTGGTGTTGTCTATCCGTTGGGGTTGTCTGCATGTCAGGTAACACTCTAATTCTAGCCGTCAGTAATGCTTGTGATTCTACTCGTTGGTAATGCTTGTCGGGTTTCTTGCTCGGGCATCACTGTGACTTTGCTCTCAGGTTTCTCTGTCCGTCAGGTTCCACTAACCATCAGTGTTTGTAGTCACTTAGTGAATGCTAGTCTTTTATGCATTACTGAAAGCATAATCTTTATCTCTCTGATTCTCTGAATTCTTTGACACTTTGTATATAACTGATCAGATTATATCAAGTTGACATCAATGAAAATACAATCCATTAACTGATTTAATGTTTTACATTATCTTTCTGCATTTCGGTGATCAACTTAACATCTTCAAACATTCAATCAGTTACATGTCATCAAAGGAAAAATAATTTTAGAATCTTTTCATATTTTAATGAAACAACTATTTTTTGAAATTGAAAAACAATGACAAAGGGTAAAAAAAATTCACAAATTTCTTTTGTTTATTAATATTTACTTATGATATTTTTTTCCCAAATTTAATTCTTGTATAAAATTGGTATATTCCCTTTAGAGGCCTCAGCGATGGTTTGAATATTAAGTTATTTAAAGAAAACTCAAGGTATGGAAAAATAACGTTGGCGTAAATTGATCATAGAGGAAAGAATTGACACGAGAAAGAACACGTCAATGAAGCAAAATGTCAAATGGATGAAAAAATGGAATATTAATATGAATGAATATCCGAATAACAATGATGAAATAAAAAAAGTTCTTGAAGAAAAATTTAGAAATTTCATATGGTCAAAACAAAATGAGCACAAAAAATAATAACAAATGAGGAGAAAGCATACGTAGGAGCAAATATGAAATGGAGAGCTAAAATGCTCATAGCGCAACTTAGAACAAGTTCTCGTCATCTAAGGTGTGAAGCAGGTAGATGGATGATACTTAAAGAAGAGTGGGAGGAGAGGATATGTTTATTTTGCAACATGGGAGTGGTTGAGACATAGCAACATTTTATCATGGAGTGTCTAACATACATCTGTTTCAACTATGAACAAATTTTAAAACCAAGGAATTTAGGTGCTCTTTTTGAAGAATTGAGCTAGACAAGACATCAAACTTAGTGATCAAAATTTACTATGATAAAGCAGACTTAAAGAAACAATTACAAAAGATCGAGTCTAATGTATTGACAGGCCTTTTAGCATGTTTTGCTTTTTCTAGCTACTTTAGAGTCATGAACGTTATTAGTTCCTGTCGATAGGCATGATACTATAGCATTCGCTTGGATGCTATTTAATTATTTTGTGTTGTCCAATAGGAATTTAGAATTTTCAGCAA
This sequence comes from Thuja plicata, assembly GCA_018584345.1. Taxonomy (NCBI): domain Eukaryota; kingdom Viridiplantae; phylum Streptophyta; class Pinopsida; order Cupressales; family Cupressaceae; genus Thuja; species Thuja plicata. The sequence continues at coordinate 1,399,015 of MU225200.1, forward strand.
CATGGGAGTTAATATAATGTTTCCTGAATTTTCCAAATTTTAAATTGTTTTTGGAAAATCTTTTTCTATTTTCTGATTGGTAGATACAATGAACAGTCATTGCTTGGTACCTTTTTGTAAAAGATTAATTTGAAATAAATATTTTTTTGGCAACTTCAGATTTTTGTCAAGAGTATGGCATGTTTAGGTTCCATCAGTGTTACTGTTTCCAGCTGATTATGCGGGATATTGTCCCTACCCTGGCCAATGGTCACTGTCATATTTAATGTATTATTCAGAAAAAATCTATGCTCAATGAGTGCGCCTAAGGAGTTAGGAATTTTAATTTAATAACACCTATATTCTGGAACTTTCAAGTTAGTTCTTGTTTGTCTATATATATATATATATATATATATATATATATATATATATATCTTCCAGTTACTTCTGGAAATGATGAAGTTCGATTAGAGAAGAAGCACCAGAAAATGATTTTCTCAGCTTGCAAGGTAGGTTTTTGTGTGTAGCTGTTTAAAAAACTTATTATTTACCTTGTTGCTAGGTTATGGTACATGTAGCTGCTGTGTAGGCTTTTTTATTTTGTGGATGATTATTCTGCTTTTTCCTTTCTGTAAACAATAACTATTTTTAAATTTCTTTGGTGCAACTCTTGTTTTGCCTGATTCTAAAGTTTTAAGTGGGCTGAGAAGATTATTATCTTGGTCACCCGATTGCTGGGTATATTGTCACTAAGAATAGATCACTTTTTTTTGGCTTGAAATTGATTCCGTGGTTCCTCACCAGACTGCTTTTGCTCACGTCCCTATGTTTTTCTTGTTTTTCTTGTTTTTCATATTTTTTCGTATGCTTTTCCTTTGCTAGGTATGTGTGCATAAATGTTGTCACACTTCTATGAATCATTCTATTCAAGGTTGCTCAAGAATGAGGCCTCAAATATCGATCCATAGCTCTCTAGTCATGGATGTGTAAAAATGTAAAATAAAGGCCCTC
>MU225200.1:1419578-1433162 GCA_018584345.1 Thuja plicata
AAAAACTAAAAGTACCCTTTTGTAGATCTCGGAACTACGATTCTTGACATATAATTTTTATATTATTTTGACTACATAACATTGAACAAATTTGTTAAAAGATGCATGTAGGTTATTAAAGCTTTTGTAAGTCGTTGATTCGGATAATGTAAAAAAATAGTAAATCAATTCAAAAAAAAATTAAAATCATAGATAACACTAGAGAGGAGAGTCATCTTCAATAATATGTAATTTATTTAGTTTTTGGTATAGTTTTGATAGGGGAAAAATGGCGGGAGACAAAAACGGTTTATTTCAACTAAGTTCGACTTTGAATACTTATAACGGGAAAAGTATACATTGAAAACACTTCTTTCTTTTTTTGGGCACTAGCTATACATGTCATCTAAAACATATTCTGAAATTGGAGGAAAAACTAATGTTTTACTTATAATGATTTGGCGGGAAGTAAACTCCCTGATTTACAATATTTTTCACGAAATGAAAAATAGACCTTAAAATTTCAAAAAACATATTAATTTTAGTTCAATTTTTTAAAAAAAAATTATAGGCATATAATTCAGCCTATTTCACACATTTCATTAGTTTACATCATCTTCAAATTCTCAACAGAAATATGAATTTTATGCCCTTGAAGTTTTACAGTTTTGGTGTTGTCGTCCTTTTCCTTTGTTAAAGGGTGACAGATTATTGTGCTTTTACCCTTGGGCCACCTGCAAATCCTTGTCTCTGACTTGCCACAACATGCCATTGACATAAATGGCATAAAAGAACATAACAGAGCACAACTCATTAGACACAAGAAAACCCCGCAACACCCAAAAGCCCGAACTTTGAACGACACGACCACCAATAGGCCAAATCCCTTAACTTTCAATGATACAACTACATGCCTTCAGTTTTGATACCACAACTAACTATTATGTTAGCATCACCAAACTGCAGGAGTTATACAGTTTGAAATACATGGTCATTAATGACACAATACAGACTGAAAATGAAAGCACAACATGATATTTGTCCAGATTTTCCAAATGTGGAAGCACAAAGAATGCACACACACTATTTTGCATGCCTCAATAAACTCAACAATCAACGTGTCAACTTAATGACAATTACTTGTTATCCTCCATGCCGAGGTTGATGTTGTAATTTCATTTGTGCTAATTAGAAGTTTTAAAAGTAGGAATGGACAGTTTTCTGTCAAGGGATTGAAGTGTCAGGTGAAAAATAATGCTAATGCCTTTTTTTAGTAATTTGTAGATGTAATAAAATAATTTAATTAGTTAACAATTAAATTTTAGGTTTTGTGAAAACTTTGACAAATATATTTAGCAGAACAAATTTGTAAACATAAATGTTATTTTAAATTTATATTTTTTTTAATATGACAAATTTCCATATAAATAAATAAGTATAATAATAATTAAATTAGTAGACTTTAATAGAAATTTACATTTCATATTATTATTTAATATTAATAATTGAAAGATTTAAATGTTTAGAATAGAGTAATGTAAAGATATTATAAGGAAACATTAAAAAATTGGGTGAAAATTTCAATTACAAAATGTACATCAACAATTAATAATAATGACTTTACAATCTTTTTTGGAAAACTCTAAACAATAGAAATCCATGGGTTTTAAAAAAAGCCATGTAAATTTGTAGAAACAAGGAATATTGTAAAGAACACTAATATCTTTTTCTTCATATCCAAGAGATAGTTTAAAAGTTTGTTACAGTGTAATAGGATAGTTTTTAAATTTATTGCCTTCAAATTTTTTGAAATTATAGAACAACAAAATTGAAAATGACATTGTATCCAATCTTCTTATTTTTAATCAAATCTAGTTCTTTTTAATAAAATCTTATTTCTAAACTATTAAATAGAAACACTCTCATTTTAGTTATCTTCTTTAATATATAAATAATATTTAAAATATAAAATAAACATCTTTTTAAAATATTATTGTATTATAAAGAAAAAAATGTAAATACATGTTGAAAATATATAACTAAACCTTTTAAATATATCAAATACAATTGGCTACAAACCCTTAATGTAATAGTAACAATTTAGAATTGAAAAAATTGTACAAAAAATCTTCTATTAAACATCTTACTAAAGCTAGTCTTAATCTTCTTTAAATTTTTATGATTCATTTTATTTGATTTTTTTATTAGTATGAATTTTTAAATTACATTATTGACTTCTACATTAAATGGCAAAGCGAACATAGCCTAAGTAAGGTAGCTTGCAAGTTGCAACATCAACAAATGTAAGTAAAATAGTGTAAAAGAAATATGCAATTTGGTTTACTTCTAAGAAATACTCATCAAGAATTGTTGAGGTAGACTTCAAATGTATAGGCCACAATGAAATCAAAATTGTTACAAAGTGCTTAAATGTGGAAATATTTTGTACAAACTATTATCTGTTATCTACGACGGTGCAATATTAAACATTTATCTAAGTTTAGACAATATTAAACATTTATTGATCTTGGAAAAATGGTGGTTTTTGGAAAAATATTTGGAATCTAACAATTTAATGATTAATTTTCTGAATTTGAATATGTGTATTTTAAAATAAATTATATTTATTCAAAATTTGAATTTTTATTACTAATGTTTTAGAATTTTAAAATGGATTATTTGCATACTAATTTATTATGTTTTTTTTTAAAAAAAAAGTCAAAGTGGGATATCCACCATATTTTATTAATATAAACTGATTCAAAGACTCCCCCGTGGAAGAATCAGGAAGAAACCCCAGGATCTTAGTCGTATACAATACTATAAAATATGACAATTTTTACATATGAGTTTCGAAAAGAAACTCCTGAATCCGAGAAGGATGTATATCAATATATACATTTATATCTAACTCTAAGCCCACTAACTTTGTATCGATACAACATTAAAACATAGCTATCCCTCATAAAATCTTCAAAATTATAAAGGGATCAAAACTGGGCTATGCTGTTTGAATTGTTTAACACAAGATATCAGGATTACGAATAATAAAACTAGATTAGCCCCTGTTGACCAGTTTGATAACCTGATAGTAACAAAAGAGACGGTTGCAAAATGTTAGGATTGTCGCGGGTGTTCGACTGTAGGAAACTAGACTTATCTTATTCCTCCATTGGCTCGGCAGCAGCAGATCCCCAAGCTTTTTCCCAACCCACTGGCAGAGCAACAACATTTTCTTCTTCCCAGCCATCCATTGAGTGTTGCATCGTTGGGCGAATGTTGGAAGATTGCCTAGGTGAAAGGGGAACATTCAGGTCAGGAACTTGTTTAATGATGCCAGATGAATCCTTGTAACAGCTCAGATGTTGAACCAATGACAATGGAGACAGCAGCAGATCAATATCAAGTGTGCAAGGCTCCGTATTTTATCCACCAAAGATTTCCCAATGGCCGCACCCACAATTTGCAAGTTGTTGTGTAAAACTCGGAAGCTCTTCTTCTCCATCGCCCATTTGAAACTGTCGTATGCCATTAGGTGTTCGTGACTAGCCATAAGATCATGGTGAGAGAATAGTCCCCCCACCAGCGCATTGCTAGACCATAGGTCGTATCTCTGCAGTGCCTCCATGAGCCATGTTCCCTATATAAATTGGGGCCGAACAATCTTATTCGCGATATAGACCACCATGTCCATTGATTGCAGCATGTCCATCAGGTTTGATAGAAAAATCGACACCATCTGAGACGGGTAGACCACAATCCTGGTTTTGGGGGCCAAAATGTGTTCTCCCACAACACGACGGACTGCCCTAAAATGCAGCATTGAATTTGTAATAAAAACGCGGTCAAGATCCGGCCCATCAATTCTGTTTGGGAGTGGGGATTCAACAACCTCTGGGGAAATATATACTCTGTAATTCCTTGGAAGGAGCTCATCGTGCATATGACCACAAGTCTGGCAAGAGGGGAAAACCACGCGCATCATTCTAAATTTCACAAATACACTTCGCTGTATGATGAGCCAGGAGTAATACGATTAAGTTTTATACAGGGAAAGGTATTTGTAGTTCTCCAATGGGTATAAATACATACGTGCCAATTAATATAAAATTGTCCGCGATCTGATTCTAATATTTTGGGTACTGCGCACATTATAATGTAGGATGTATGTCTTTGCTCTCGCATTCACTTAACATATCGTTTATCATGCCCGCATAAATTTTTGTACTATTTTCATATTGATGGCATGTAACTGCAGAGAGTAAGTGCTTAATATTCGCCCACTTATGATGTCATACCACTGTGTCACACGATTCTGTACGTGTTTCCATGTGAAATGAAGATTCAATGTCATTCTCTCAACTCAATTAGTGAATCCAAATTGCAAGTCGGCGCAGTAACTAACTTCCCATTCGTACAGTTGAAGCCGAATCCATTGATTACTGTCTTTCGAATTTATAAATTTCTTGAAACTTGACATCCTGATTTAACATTGCGTCACATTTGAAGGACATTACTTCATAACCATCACATCCTCTGTTTGCCAGGTGATTTGCTAAATGGTTGCCTTCCCTCAACGTATGTGAAATCTGTACTTCTTGGAATGTATCTTATAATAGCCAAATTCGCTGAATGATTTGCATGATTTTCCAATTATGAGACATTCTCTTGATACATGTTGTGATTATAACACTCGAATCTCCCTCTATATGGATCTTTTGTAGTCCAACCTGTTTAGCCAATAATAATCCTTCAAATAATGCCTGAGCCTCAGCCATATTATTTGATCCAACTGGGAGTGGACAACATTTTATTGCTAGTAATAGTCCTTGGTGATCCCGGATGCATACCCCTGCTCCTGATTTTCCTGGGTTCCCCCTTGAGGAACCATCAAAATTTATTTTACTATTCCCTATTGACGGTGGTATCCATTTGATTAAGTTTCTGGCCAACATTTTATTCGATGTTGTATTATAACACCAGCCAAATGGTATGTGTATTTGCTTCCATTATCACAATATTGCAGAATCCCACGAGGTCATGACCAAGTTGTGCTTAATTTTGCTGTGACTGGCATTTACTAGTTCTGATATTGACCTCTCTAAAGCATTTGTAACTACTTCAATTGAAGAGGGAGTTCTTCAAAAAACTCTTTTGTTTCTCTCCCACCAAATTGCCCAAACAACTAATGCTGGGGTGCATAACCAAATTGCTGAAAAGAGTGATGTAGAGTATAATTGTGGCCATGATTCAAATAAGTCCCATAGTTTGTTTGGTAATGGTGTTAAGTAATGTAGTTTTTCAAGAACAAAATACCAACATTCCTGTGCAAATTGACAATTTAGAAATAGGTGATCTACATCTTCCTGTTGGTTTTCACATAAAAGACAATTAAAAGATTGCGCTATGTTGAGTCTATGTAGTCGCTCACTGGTTAGTGCCCTGTTATTCAAAGCTAGCCAAGCAAAACAACCAGCCTTGGGTAGATTCACATTGTTCCAGCAGAAAGTGTATGCTCGAGATGGTTTTGTAATTGCATTTCTCTGTTGAAGAAGTTTATATCCCTCCTTGATAGTAAATCTTCCATCTGCTCCCGGGGCCCATAGTAATTTATCCTCTAAGTTTGATAAGTAGACCAAATTTTGCGAGAAGATTCTCTCCAAGTACTGTATCTCTTGGGAGGTTAAGGGCAAATCATGAGGTTCTTTCCATATTACCTTCCTGGAGTGTAGACAAACTGCTAAAACATATTCATTTAAATAGATTCCCCAACTATTTCTGATGTATTAACTATGTTTTCAATGTCATTCATACGAAGAAGGGGAGGTGCACCATTCCATGAGTCTCGCCAGAATTTGACTAATTGACCATTATTTACTTCCCAAGTAATAAAATTTGTTACTATTTCTCTGGAGGAAATCATGAAATCCCAAATGGCTGATCCTTTAGGGGGGTCTAGTACTGATAAGATTCTACCCAGGTTGTTATCATCTAGATACTTCTGTTGCATAATTTGGCACCAAATGTTGTGTGGTTTGGAGTACATTTGCCAAACTAATTTACCCCCAAATGCTTGGTTTCTGTATTGTAGATCATGTATCCCAGCACCACCTGACTGCTTCACTTGTGTTAATTTCTCAATAGAAACCAGCGGGATTTTCTTTTCTCCATTCATATTTCCAGTCCATAGGAAGTCTCTTAATATTTTCTGCATTTTTTGAAGAACCGATGAAGGAGCTTTGAGAACTGACAAATAATAATTGGGGATAGATGATAAGACTGATTTAATTAATAGTATTCTGCCTGAGAGTGATAACCATCTCGCTTTCCATGCTACTACTCTAGATTTAATCCTCTCAATGATAGGCAACCAGTAGTTGCTTTTGTTAACTCCCACAAAGAAAGGAATGCCAAGGTAAACAGATGGGAGGATATCCACTGAGAATCCTAATAGGCTGGTAATATTGTTAGATATCATTTTGTTTGTATTAAATAAGTAAATTTTGGATTTGAGAGGATTGATTTTTTGATTTGAAGCTGCTGTGTAAAGGTCCAATGTTTCCTTAATCTGTCTGGCCTCTGAAATATTTGCACTCCCAAAGAGTAATGTGTCATCCGCAAACAGCGAGTGTGTCACTGATAGATCTGTTTGTCCAATCTGAACCCCTTGCCACTTCCCTATTACATGCTTATAATGGATAAGTCTACTGAATGATTCTGCCATGAGGATGAACAACACTGGCGATAATGGATCTCCCTTCCTGATACCTTGTGTGGATGTAAAGAATCCTACTGGTGCTCCGTTTATCAGAACTGAAAAACCCACACTTGAGATACAGGATTTAATCCATTTACACCAACTTTTTGCAAATCCAAATTTTCTTAGAACCTTGATGAGAAAATCCCAGCTTACTCTATCATAAGCTTTCATCATGTCCAGCTTGATAACAAAATGTGAAGATTTAGAATTGTTAATGGAATGCAGGACTTCATGTGCCACCAGAGCTCCTTCCATTGTTTCCCTGCTTGGAACAACGCCCCCTTGTGGTTGTGAGACAAGATTAGGAATGAGGTACTGCATCCTTAGGTAGATTGCCTTTGTTATGATTTTATAAATGGTATTGCATAATGATATTGGACGAAAATCTGCAAATGTTTTTGGTGCTTTTGTTTTTGGAATAATGGCTATATTTGTGGTGTTGAAATTTTTTAACATGGATTTACTAGTCCTTGATTCTTCAACTACTTCCAGTAATTCCCACCCTATCCAATCCCAACATACTTGATAAAACAGAGCAGTGAATCCATCTGGGCCAGGGGCCTTATCTGAGGGTAAAGAAAAGACCACTTTTTTGATTTCTTGGTTTGTGAATGTAGCCAAAAGTTTTAAATTATCCACCTCTGTTATCAAAGTGATTGCCTCTATTAGATCCAACATTGGTGGATCTAATGGATATGTGTTAGGTGGCGGGTTTAGCAGGGTCTGAAAAAATCTAATCCCTTCTTCTTGGATGCTTTGAGGATCAGTTATTAGATTGCCAGTCTCAGCGTTAGTAATATTAAAATTTCGATTACTCGCTGCTTTCTGTTTTGCTGACGCATGAAAGTATTTAGTGTTTCTATCGCCATCCTTTAGCCATAACTCCCTTGACTTCTGCCTCCAATATTCCTCTTCTCTGCTACATATTTCCTCCCATTCTTGCATTAAAATTTTCTGCATGGTGTATGAATCCTCATCCATTCCATGTTTGATGATAATGTTATATATATCCTCTAATTTTGCCTTTACTGATTCTTTTTCTGAAAAGATATTCTTAAAGGTCCTCTCATTCCATTTTTTGATCCACTTTTTGATGTACTTCAACTTATTTGCAAATTGGAACATTTTAGTACCTTCTGTTTTTGGGGCAGATACCCAACATTGTTTAAGTGAAGGTAAAAAACATGGATGACGTAGCCACATTCTTTCAAATTTGAAAGATGGCCTAGATTGGAAGCCTTGTCTCAAAATTGTCGAAGTCATATGCAGACAAATTGGGAAATGCTCTGATCCAGGCCGAGGAAGGATTTCTGAATGATATGTAACATTTGCTAATTTCCAACACTGCGCTAGTAGAAATCTGTCTAATCTGACCGCTATCTGTGAGAACTTTACCCTTTTATTAGTCCATGTAAATGTTCCATTTAATTGTTCAACATCCATTAAGTCATTATCTTTCACAAAAGTGGAGAAATCCTGAATTGTTCTCAGAGGTGGACAAATTCCACCAATCTTTTATGATAGTTTGAGTATGGCATTGAAATCCCCACCCATTATGAGGTGTGATTCTAATTGACTTTGTATAAACTGAGTGATTTCCATCCAAAGCCTCTGCTTGTCCTGAGTTGGGTTAGGCCCATAAATGTTAAATAACAGGATTTTAATTTCAAAGCTCTCCAATCTTATGACTTGCCAATTGTCCCTATTATGAATTGGTTGTCCTTGTATTAGTTTAGGGTCCCAGAGAATAGCTAACCCACCTGATCCACCAATCGCTGGACTATGTGTAGTATTCCATTTTGACCAATTCCCAATTGTTTTATTAAACACTTCTACTGACATCTTGGTTTCTTGAGGAAGTATCACTTCCGCTGTTAAAGAATTCAACTCTTGCTTGATTCTTTTTCTTTTGTCAGAGGCATTTAATCCTTTGACATTCCAAGAGGCGATCTTCATTGTTGACAAGGAGAACACTTAGTTCTCCTTGTCAATCTTTTGGTAGATGTGAATTTCCCGTCCAGTGTTGATTGAATACCTGCTACTATTTCTTGCTTAATTAGACTGCTTTTTGGTATTCTTCCTCTTTTTCTTGGAGTGACCTTAACATGTAGATCTTGAATTGGAGTTTGTTCAAGTGATAGTATGGTAGTAGTGTCAAAAGCTAGTTGCTTAGATCTTGGTCCAATTGTTTCAGACTCAAAGTCGTCATAGACACCCTGGTCTATTATTATTTGATTTCCCTCTGTATCTATGAATGTATTACTTTGAATTTATTATGTTAAAAACAAAATAGTTACCTAATATTTATTGCAATAACAAGTACTTGCCTTCCACAATAAACATTGTATATATGTAAATGTTACAAAGTTACTGTCACTGGCTTAAATATAAATACAATGGCTTAAATATAAATACAATTGTCACGCAAAACACAACACTTCAACTACAAGCTGGGCCCGTTTGGCGCATGGAATTAACTTATCCAGAATAGGCCTATTCTAGAATAAGGGCCTATTCTGGAATTAATTAATGCTCAAAACGAAAGCTGGAATAAGCTATTCTGCGTTTGGATCCCATAATGTGGAATTGGAATAAAAGGTTATTTTTTATTTTTTTAATTAATTTGAACAATATGTATTTTTAACTTGTGTACACACATACATATACACATATACACACACACACACACACACGTGTGTATATATACACTTATATGCACACATACACATATATACACATATATGTGTGTATATACACACATGTGTGTATATGCACATACAGGTGTGTATATACACGTGTGTGTATATACATGTGTGTAATGTGTATATACACACATGTGTATATACACATTACATGTGTATATACACACATGTGTGTGTATATACACATTTGTGTGTACATGTATATACACACACATGTGTGTATATACACATTACACACATGTGTATATATACACACGTGTATATATATACATACCCACATTAAAAAAAAAATTTTAAATTTTTTTTATAAAAAAAGTGTATAACACACATGTGTATATACACATTTGTGTGTATACACACATGTGTGTGTATATACACATTACACACATGTGTATATATACACACGTGTATATATATACATACCCACATTAAAAAAAAGATTTTAAAATTTTTTTATAAAAAAAGTAAAAATTAATAAAATAAAATAAATTTGAATCCATAAAAAGCTAATGCTTATTCCAGCTTATTCCAGTTTAATTCCTTGCGCCAAACGGGCCCTTACTAAAACTTTGCAACGGCAAGAACTAGGCGTCCTTGTTAAAATATTTTCATTCATTCAAACGCCCATGAAGACCTGCCCTAAGCCCCACGAGGCCTTGCCATAAATATGATGGTAAAATTCATTGTTGCTCCGGGGTAAGACAGATTGCGTATAGGCATGGGTTACGAGGAAGCCATTAAAGGAGAGGGGCAACGAAGTGAGTTTAGGAAGGCGGAGAAGCGCTACAAACTGTACAAGGCTCTGCGAGGCTCCGTTCCTAAGGCGAGGCTCGCAGATGACCTTCCCCCAACTGACCTCACTCATGTCATAGATTTCAAAAACATAAACCACGACCATCTCCCATTCAATGTGTCCATTGCCCAGCTTGACTACCCCAGCCCTTGGCCTGTCTTCACCATTGCACAATGCCCTGGTACGTGTCTACATCTCTCTCTCTCTCCTTATGTTTGTCTTCCTTTCTTACGGATGACACGATTTATCAGGATTCTACTTTATTCGCGGGGCACTGGACATTGACGAGCAGTTTGGATGGATCAAGGAGTGTTTGGGGACTTTCCCTCAACCCCCCAACAGAACAAATCACACTGAAATCTATGGGCCAGTCCACAATTTGTGGTCTGCTCATGCGGCACTCAATCGCCAGCACCTAGTTCAACTCTCGAATGGTACCCGGACATTCACGGAGGAGGCTGCTCTCACATCTAAATCAAAATCAGTTGCGGCTTCCACACTTGTTCGAAAACTACGCTGGGCTACGCTTGGATTGCAGTTCGACTGGTCAAAGGTTCTAAATTTGTCTCCATGCCACATTTCTCTCTTTCCATGGAAATACCTCGCATTAATTCCCCCCTAGATACCTTATGTGTCCAGCTAACTGCAGTTAATGAGACTTAGCATTTTTTTGGTTTGAATGAAAAGATTGATTCAATTGCTATTTTTGAGTTATTTGTATGCCAATTTCAACGACCCGTATGGGATGAAGATTGCTCATCAACTCTTATAGGTTCGTCAATCTTCATCGAGCCATTTGAATTCTAATTATGTCGGTCAATGCAGTGCAGTTGAACCCGGATAAATTGATACGCGGCAACACACCAAATATATGAAAGTGAAGATACTTTTTGCAGAATAAGCGGAATGGTTCAGCATGAATCTCGTTGGCTTTTTAAGTCTTACGGAATCGAATTTAAACAAATTCATCACAATGGGATGCCTACACTTGACCTTGAAAATTTAAGGTGAATGATAATATGGAATAATGAACAATATAGGGTTTAATCTAATTACAATGTGATCAAGTCATACAGCTATATTAATGAAATAATGGAGAAGCAATATAACACAAATCAACAAATTAATAAACGACCAGTTGTGCGCTTATTTGCGGGCAATGGTGAGCCGATAGGGTTTTTGGTTTTATCATTGGTAGAGCTCTGATCTGAATTAAATCAACAAAGGAGACAGAAGTCAAAAATACATTTTCTTTCAATTAGATCCAAAACATTCTGTTTGTCAACAGATTCAATGTATCTTCAATTTACTAATGGCACAAAGTTACATAGTGCTTGTTTTAGTTGTTTTGATTGGGATTTGTCAGCAATGGAATACATAGTGCTTTTTTAGCTGTTCCACTGTTGTTCGTGTTGGAAGGTACTGTTTGGCTTCATTTATTTTATCAATGTTCTCTTCTTGCCAGAACTGTGATTTCAATGTTTGGCTTCATTTATTGAATGGTTTTTTGTTTAGTTTTTAAGGTACCGTGATTCATGAAGGTCGCCAAATTTTGATTTGAAAAACAAGACAAGAAATATAGAAACAAAAGAAACAAATTGTGCATCAACCAATACCTCCAAATATATGATCACAACAAGAACCGGAAAAAAAAAGTTTTTCAAATTCCAAAATATGTTACACAAAAGTAGAGCTTGTCAACTCTAAGTACACTGTGTTCGTAAGGGCCTGCAAATGTCTGATCGGGTAACTATGTGTTGAACATCTCAAATTTACAGTTAAAGGAACATCCATATTTTTTTGTATATTGTGGAACTATTTTTTTGAGGAAAGAATATATCTTTCCCCAAACTTTCTATTAGAGGACATTTTTAAACTTGCTTATTTCGCTGGTTCAATGTGGGTCACTGTATTGAGATCCCAGTTCAGTAAAGTGCAAATTCCGTGGATCATTGTTTTAAGGCATCAGTCCATGAAACTACATTTTTTTGTTTGGTGTATCCTAGACCTGGCTATGGGATATCTAAAATGTTGTGTATGGTTAGATGTAACTTCATTCTTAAGATTTTTAATCTTGGATCATTTATTAATACATATCATTATCCTACAGCCTCAGCATTTTTGGTCTTGAGTTATCAGTTGTGGTTGGGGAAATCTTAGTTCCCACTCTTTCGAGTGCATCCCATTACCAGTACACCACAACCACTTGGACAAATATTAACGGTACATTAGGTAGGAAGAATTTTCAGATTTTAATCTCTGGAAGAGAATCAATTGAACAGACAGATTTTAGGTGCTGATTCTGTCACAGATACTATAAAACCAGAGAGATGTCAAGAGCCTGCAAAGAATTGATTGACAAAAGCATCTGCTAATAACCAACCCATAGCCAACATAGAAACGGTGAACATGAGCCTGATTGACTCCATTTCGTTGCTGTAATTTATTTCTAAGTTGCCGATTCGGGCGCGGATGCGTGAATTTTCTTTTGGGGGGATGCAGATGCGTTTATATATATATATATATATGCAAAGAAATGCAAGAAATATACAAAAATAAATCATTTGATACTGATAGTATGATACTTCACCATTGATCAAGATTCAAGATATTTCATATTTGATAGTTCAACACTTCAACTTAAAAGTTAAAATTTCAAAGACACAAATATTTAAATTGAAATAAGTTCCAATAACTAATTAGTCATGTTCAAGATTCAAATGCAATTTGAACTACAAAATCAAAACTTAGTTCATGATTCAATGTTCATCAATCAAAAGTTAAGACTCAAGATTCACTAATCAGATTCAGAATCATAAGGATTCTCAAGAAAACCCACATTCTCATCATCTCCATCTGCTGCAAGTTCAAGACCATTTGAAGCTAAAACAGTTCCACTAGTGCTAGATGCACCAGTACCATGTGTCCTATTGGTATTATCACCATCATTTGAGATTGCAGTCAGATCCTGAATTGTTGCATCCAAGTTTACACACTCAGGGGCTACATTCCAAAGCTTGGTTGACCCTTCCTTGTATTGATCCTCCCTACGTGACAAAAGACGCAAGTTGGTATGAATGTAAACCAAGTCCTCAACTTTCTTTGAGCCCATCAGGTTGCGCTTCACTAAATGGATAAAGGAGTATGTACTCCAATTCCGTTCAGTAGCAGAAGAACTTGCAACCTGGATAGTGCTCACAAAATTGAACATACAAATGAAAAACAAATTAAAGAATGTTAAACACTAAATTGTAGAATACAAGTGGTAAACAAAACACAAAAAAAAAACTTACTTGTGAGAGGATCTTGATTGCAAGAGGTTGTAGATGCTTGTATGGTTGACCATACAT
>MU225200.1:1450515-1464698 GCA_018584345.1 Thuja plicata
GGGTGAAATAGAAAGAACTGCAAAGAAATAATTAGACCTATCTATGTTGTGTACTCTGAGTTAACTGAGTATAATATGTCTGCTAGTTATATAGTGTTCCATTTATGTTCCATCTTTGTTCCATGCATGTTCCAGTTTTGTACCACCGTGACCAAGTAGATCCTATTGGCAACTAACATTTGTCCTCCAAATCCTTGAGAAAAATTCTCCGAAAAATTTCATCAATTTCATATATTTTCCAGCATGCCTAAAAATGAGCTCTTGGAAATGTTTTATAACACTCTCATAAGTGTACATTCACTCATCTTACCAATGTGTGATGAACAAAATCATTTTTTCCCCATCACTTTTGCGTTTTCCTATTTTTTTGTGATTTTGCCTTTTTCTCCTATTTTCTCTTGATTGCTTTCCCCCATATTTTTCTGCGAATGCTTAATCTTCAATATTTCCCCATGTCACTTAAAATAACTTTCCCTTTAACTTAAGTCCCCATTTACATTGTTTCCAATGTGTTATTAAATAAAGGGACTTTAAATATTTCCCACTTAACTACAATCCCGCCTTAATAAAGTTAAATATTTATATTTAACTTTATAAACTAACTTTACTAATGCATAAATAAATCATATCAATGATATTGAAATTATGTCAATCATTTACCATCAACATGACACTGTCACTGAAGATCCTAACCATGCCCAAAATGACTTACTATAAATAGTAAGTATGCCCAAAACTGCATACAAACACCTCGGATCGACTTGCAACCGAAACTGCCTAGGCCGAGTGGCCTCAAGATCCCTCTAACTTCCTAGTTAGCCTATAAGACCATGAAGAAATAGGCTAATGACAAACTCATACATCTTGTGCTAGAAAGGGGACATTACAATCTACCCTTTCCAAAGATTGCATTGTTCTCAAACAATGCCAATGCAATCCACAATTAATTGTTTGAATCCAAACAGAAACCATAAATGATCCCAGGGTCCCAAGTCAACCTAAGAAAATTGCAGTACCATCTACTAAAGACACACTCTTGTAAGGTGCCTGAATCTGAGATATCCTGCCAACCTCCAGTGAGAAGAGCAATCAAGAATTGCATAAACTTAGTCAACTCTTTACGAAACTGCTCTTTGAAAGGACCAAACTGAAAAACCATAGGAGTGAACTCAAGAATATCAACATAGGTTGTCACATTCCTATCGACTATTGAGTTGTTGACCAAGGTGATCTTAAGGTTCTGAATCAAACTTGGAAAGGAACCACCATGCTGACATTGCACCACTTTGATCATAATTGATAAACCATCATACTCAAATGGCGCTTTCTTCTCCTATTACCGCATAAAGAGAACATCGTCAAAACCGAAACAAAAATCGCTGAGAAAGATGGAATCCTTCCCATGAAATACAACCTGCCAAGGAAACTCAAAAAAGATCACATTAGCAAACCCATTTCCCAATCACGATCCCGGGCAACAGAAAAAACACCCTGCTCACCCACAATAAAAAATAAACCCAAGCATCACTCCCCATGACATCTTGAAAATCAAGAAGATCAATCACCGTCACAACTCTACAATCTACCAACCAAAGAATGCCTCTACTAACACCAACTAAAATCATATCACCAACACTTAATCTCCAAGTGTCAAGGGAAAAAACCTGAGAACACCAATATACCAAACTCACTACACTCAACCAATCATCATCTCAATGCATGTGTACTAGCATTATAAAGTGACTGTAATGACCCAAACTTGTCCATGTGAAAGTGGAGATAGCTGGTTGCATAGACATGTGCAAGTGCTCAAATCTGCAGTTGTGCAAATTTGAATTTTCAAGTTGCAACATTTGTAAAGAAAAAGCGTTGCTGCAAGACTGAAAAATCTTGGCCAAAATTAATTTCTTGCTTGTACCCCTAGCTAAAAGTGCCTTCCCAAAGGTTACCAACTTGATAGGAGACCAAATCCTATTCATAATCTTACTCTAATCCACCTGCAATAACTAAAATGGGCTTCTGTGTATTTCTGAAATAAGGGGTAGCAACACCAACAATATTACTATTAGAGTCCCTGACTTCCCATGAAATGTTTCTTCTATCATCATTAATCATCAATAACCCCTGAAAAAGTCCTTGTGTATGAGTACCAACACAAAGAGTAACTCCACCATGCTGATACTACACTGCTCTGATTGCCATATGATGTCCACCAAGAATGTAGTTGATGATGATTGTGTTGGTTCCCAAATTAACAGATTGGAAATCCTATGAACTTTGCCTACTCAATGCTGGGATTATCCAATTGTCTTGGCCAACGAACGGGAGTGATCGATTATGATCTTCCTCCCCTACACTTCAGGCTTTGCAGAGCCAAGGCGGGTGAGCCTATATCTCAACCAAACTTCTTGGCTTAAAAGGCTTTTTATAGCAGATAACAATTATACATTAAAGTTGGGTGATCTCTCAAGATGGCAAGTGAACTCTTGAGATAGATTGAATTGTGAATATCACAACTATTAAATATTTGGATTTTGTGAGAATGCTTTAACAAGATGCTATTGAAAGAATGTTTTAAAATAATGTATTATTTGGTTTGAAATAAATATTGCTGACTGCTTTCTACTTTTAATTTTCTCGAACAGAGACTTCAACTTAAGGATAATAGATCAGTGTCTTTCTTCTATTGGGCAATAGAGACAATTCCTTCTTTAATCCTATGTACAACTAAGTGAGACAGAGAACACCACCTCAATGCTCCTATCAACTGCTCCTCTTCAATGTCTTTGATTATTTTATTATGCTACAATCAGTCTTCTTGAATTTAACCCAAGCTTAATGAGCCCAATAAGATAGAATTAATAGTGCCTAATAATTCTAATGATCAAATTGCAGAATAATGGGAATAATATCCAAACATAAAGTTTTAAAGCAGCTTTATCTTCTGGAGATAAAATCACAAAGGACTGATCAATCGGGAACGATCAAATCCATAACTCCAAATTAGAGAAAATACTAATTTATATTAATGCGTCATAAAGTTTTCTGTACAATAGATCACTTGCAGAAAGTGCAGTAGAAAATATTAAGTTTTTTTACATTGTTCCTGCTTTCTTTACATTTTACACCACATATATATGTGGATGAATGGTTTTCACACCCCTTTAGGGTGAAAAGACACTACCCTATGTTAAATTAAAACACTTCTTTTGAAAGTACTAATCAACAAATTAACTAATAACTACCTATCTTTCGGATTTGGCTTTGGTCGAAAACCCAAAACACCTCGTGAAAAACTAAGATTTCGACTGGAGCTTGGAAATTGGATTTCCTGAACTGGGTCTGTTTTATATTTTCAATGTTTGGTCGTTTTCATTCTCTGTCTACATCATCTTTACAGCAGGTCGAAATTCTAGCATCTCTGAAACCTTCGCTTACAGAATTTTGATTGTTCCTTTTCAGAGCTTCCTTCTTTAATCCCTCAACTTTTAATTGAAAAGTAATATAATTTTGTATCCCATTTCATGTACTCCATCATATCATCAATTATTGGGCATGGAGTTTAGGATACCATTTTTTAGAGTTTTATCATTATATAGAACTCCAAATTTTGCCAAAAATTTAGAGCTCCAACAGATTGTAGAATCAACGTCAATGGTATTTACTCTATCATTCTGTAAACAACAAACAAGCATCGATCCTAAACAATCCAATCCATAATAGTCCATTGCAGAAAGTAAACTATAAATAATCCTTGGTGATCCTGTATTCAACACAGTTGGATCCACCACATTACCACAGACCACAACTGGATCTTCATAAATCGTTGAAGAGGAAGGATATGCATCACATATTAAATCATCAACATCAGAAATCACATTCCAAGAATTAAAGTGACAATTTTGTGCATCCTGTCCCATGCAATCAGCTGCTATGAATAATTTATAGTTTGAAAACTCTATGATCAGCATAATAGAACTACTGATCATCAAGGTACTCGCTAAAATCCTTTGAATCAAGTTAAAATTCATCAATCTGCTGCACACTGATGGTATTATGCCAACTCATCAATCTAAGAGTATGTATAATTTGATCATTAACTAGCAATGAATGATGAATAACAAGTTCAAGTTTGGGATACATCATTGTTTCATGCTTAACCATACCATTTTGAACTAGGTGATGCCCTTTTCCAAAGTTATCCACATTGATTATATCCTTCATTTCATGACAAATCAACTCATGTGCAGGTAAAGGATTTCAGTCCACAATCATTAAATGAGTATTTGCTTCATACCTTTCATTGCTGACATCAAAAGCCTCATGCATCTCATCATCTAGTTTTGGTTGATCCTCATTAGTTGCCGATCTCTCAAATGTATCTCTGAAATTTGCTTGCATACCCTCTTATATCAGCAATCCCAAGGCTTTAGTTTGCATCATCATGTGAAGATTGATCTTCCAAGTTCAAAATTTCAGATTCTTGATGTATTTCCCTGTTCCTATCAACTTATTGGATCTCCTTAGTTTGGAATGTGTTGAAATCATTGTGCATTAGTTCATCCTTAAAAAATGCATTGATCCCTTCAACAATTTGTATTATCTCCATAATTTTTGTATTAGGTTGTCCTTTAGTAGGGATTGCCATAGGTGACTGATTTTCTAATTTGGATGATGAAGAATGTGCCAAGCTCAACTCTAAACAAAGCTCATCAATCTAATTTTCTGCTTCTTGGAGGGCCACTTGAGTAGTCTCCAAAATAATTCTTTGTATTCATAAAGCTCATAGGTAAGATTGTCAACTTCTTCTTTCCCTTTCAATGCATCAGAATATATTTCAACGAGATTGAGGAGATGATCTCTATCTGAGATTAGATGTAAATAATTTGATTTCATTTTTTTCATAGCTCCCTTCATTACCTGTAAATGAGAAGGTTCTCCTTGAAATCCCTTTTGTCTTTTCTCAAGTTGAACCCTCCAAATATGATCTTCAACCATCTTATGAGTGTTATCAAAATGTGTTAATGCTGCCGCAATCTTATCTTCATTGACCTTCATTTGGTTGATTAATGTATGTGACTTACTAGGCTTATGAACTCCATTTGCTTCACATGATGAATTAACTAATTGCTTTTGAAGAACATGATTTGCACAATCAAATGCCTCTAAGATATCTTCTTTGCACACTCGCTGATTTAAAACTAGGGCAGCACTAGGCCCAAATATAGAATTGTCTTCATCATCATTTGGTGTCAATACACTAATAGGCTCATCGAATTCAACTATCTCACTAAATGGGGTCATGCACTTTTCATTTAGAAATAGTAGAGCAACATTAGAATCATCAAGAGAAACCATCATCTCACTGGTTTTGTCAAGCCTAACCTCCAAGTTACCCACACAGAAACTAATGCAATCCACACCTGAAGAAACAATTGATTCTTTCTTGATTTCTCAAACATCATTGTACCCATCTGCGATAGAAGGACATGGAGAAGTTACTTATCCTCATTTTTACAAGCATCAAGTCCATCCGAAGCAATTTCTTCTTTCCCAAGCTTCCCTTCTATGCCATTTTCTTTTATTAACACCTTAACCATTTTCGGCATATGTGATTAGGCTCTCAAACCTCTTTGCAAGAAAAGCAAAGTTTTTGTCTTCTCAGTTCGTTCTTTCTAGAACTCTAAATTTCTTCAGTGGAAGAGTCTTTTTCATTAATTTTTGATTTCTTTTTGAAGATGGATCTAAACCGTCGAGGATGCTCACGAAGGTGCTGAATATCTTTTAGCATCTCCTCATAAGTCTTCATCTTTCTGATTCACCCTTCAGGCTGGCATGATATACTTGCTCTGATACCACTATAATGGGCTGCCTAGTTGTGTCTCTTTTTTATGTTTTGAATAATATGAACTCAATCAACAAGAGTTATCTATATTGCTATTTTCTACAGCCAATAAGAAAAAATACACTTATACTTAAACTGAAATGCAATGACTTCTGATAACGTGTTATAGAACCAAGTACATTCATGAAATCATACATAAAGCCCATATTTAAATCTTTGCTAACATAGGAGGTTATGACAACTCTTAAGGAGCCAAGTACATAAACTATACTAACACAATGACACCAAAGCATAACAATGGAATATTATTTGGACTCCTCAATGAATATTACAATGGCAAAGTTTGCATACCAAATTACTGTTGAAGCTCAACATAACTCTCTACATACTACAACAGCATTACGATTCCCCCAACTTCCTTCCTAAACCTTGTATGGCACTCCTCTGAATTGGTATGGCCCTGTATTCACTGGTACAACACCCTTATTGTTGGTATGGCAGTCTTATAGCTTCTGCAAGTTCGTACAGTGCATTCACAGTGTGTCTCAGTCTGTTAGCAGCACCCTTGATGGTAATATAGACCTGTACGACAATAATCAGGCGAGTACGACACCCTAGATATGCTGTCCAACCGTTCCAAACAGTACATCAATCTTGTAGGAAGTCTTGGGCATGTACGACGGCCTTGGGTTTCACTATAATCGATGTAAACCTCAAATTTTAACAACAGATTAGATTCAATACTTCACCCTTCAATTTCTAGACCTTAAACTCCAAATCGAACCCTTCTTGGCAGCAGTAATATTGGCAAATGGAAGAAAATAGATATCTCAAACAATATGATTTTACCTTGTAGCTTGATCAAATCCCCAGATTGTGTCTTTCAACAACGTAGAGATTGTCAGCGAACAGGGATTTTGTCCTCCAAGCCTTTGAGAAAAATTCTCTAAACAATTTCATCAATTTCGTATATTTCCCACCATGCTTGAAAGTGAGCTCTTGAATTTTTTTAATAATGCTCTTATAAGAGCTCATTAACTCATCTTATCAATGTGGGATAAACAAATTCACTTTTTCTCCATCACTTTTGCCTTTTTCAATTTTTCCAGGATTTTGCTTTTTCTTCTATTTTCTTGCGATTGTTTTTCCCCCCATTTTTACGTGAATGCTTTTCCTCTAATATTTCCCCATGTCACTTAAAATAAGTTTTCCTTTAACTTAAGTCCCCATTTACATTGTCTCCAATGTGTTATTAAATAAAGGGACTTTAAATATTTCCCACTTAACTATAGTCCCGCATTAATAAAGTTAAATATTTTTATTTAGCTTTATAAACTAACTTTACTATTGCATAAATAAATCATATCAATGATATTAAAATCTTCTGTCGATATTAATCATTTATCATCAACATGACACTGTCAGTGAAGTTCCCGAACACGCTCGAAATGACTTACTATAAATAGTAAGTATGCCCAAAACTGCATCCGGACACCTTAGATCGACTTGCAACTGAAATTGCCTAGGCCAAATGGCCTCAATATCCCTCTAATGGTCTAGTTAGCCTACATGACCATGAAGAAATAGGCTAATGACAAACTCATACAACTTCTGCTAGAAAGGGGACATTACATGTGACTTCTCCCTCACATTGGAAGATATCAAGGGGAGAAGGTTTCATTTGAGAAGGATCCAAGGGAAATCAATTTGGGGGGAATAATATATTATTCTCAAAGGCAACAATTAAATTTTTATGAAAGGTGGTGACCCTTTCACCAATAAAGTATAAGGGAGAAATCATTCGGAGCATTCAAGGGACTTATCTATCATTACTCACCAATACATCAAATCTGCATTCAATCATCATTTGCCACTCTATGAATTCCCATTTATTCAATCATCATTCACCAATATACCAAATCATCAAATCAAAGGAAATCATTCAATCATCCATCAACATCAATTGGGAATCAAGCAAATAGACCAACAATCAATTCTTCCATCAATTCAACCAGTCTATATTAATCATTCAAACGTTAACCAAGTCAAGGCATCAAAGAAGTAACAATCAGTATTTGATCATATAAAGATTACAAAACTCAGATTTAATATAGCAAACAACAATTTATATATATTGGTCAAATGTTGTGTTATGAAGTATAATGCATTACATGATGATTTGGCTCATTTGGTCTTTAATTTGATAGGGAGTACGAATATATGCATATATTCTATTGCTTCTTATGTATGCATAATTATTAATAAAGTAGGCATGTACAATAATCATGGAGATTCCTTTAGAACTTTCATCTAATCTACCATTTCATTATGGAGGGGAGTTAGGGCATATGAGGAATGCAAGTAGCATAAGGGTCGATTCGAGTTGGGTAACCTCAGATGGGGCTGGGAGGCCGAATGGTGGGTGTCATTCCGTGCTTCTAGGCTTGATGGACAAGCTTGAGGCGTCTTATATGATCTCCCATGGTACTTCATAATGGTAATAGGTTATTGGGGAAAGCTTTAAGGGAATCCCCCATGTACATTATGAAAATTATTATGATGATTAGATTTTCATTTCTAACATTATTAAATTATATATCTATTTATCTTTGATAAATAACTTGGTTGCAGGTTCTCAATCAAGATATTAAGTTGACGATTTACATCCCCAAGCACAATCCAAACCCCATTTGTGAAGTCTAGGGCAAAATGAGTAAGAGTCCCAATAGGGGACATTACAACAGCGATCCACTTTTCACTTTTATTGCATAAAAATATTTACAAAGAACCATAGAATCTACTATCCTATGTCTCCAATAAAAAGGAAAATTGGAAATATTCAAAACCATAGGGCATGGAAAAATCCAACAATCCTATGGTCATGGTCAAGCATCATAGAATGGTATATAACTTCCCTTAAACCTCTTTACACATCTCTTATGCATCATAGATATCATAGATTTAGTCATAATGGTCGAATTGTCTAGGATCCCAATCCTTGGCACTCCATGAGAATATTAATTGCCTTGCCATAGCACCAACTTCTAAAGATCTTGCAACTTGCAGTCATGACTATCATGATTGATTGTTTGTAACCTCTCCATTAACTGTCTTTTTATACATTATACCAAGTTTCTAGGAGAATAAATAAACAATAGATAAATCCTTTCCCTCACATGGTGTTCTGCTTGGCCTCATTCCATAATGTTTGGAGACTAAACGTTACTTATTGCCTACATAACTAAATTTCAATTACAATACTAGGAATTGTAAGGGGAATGATACACCTAGTTCTCCCACTTGACATTCATATTGTAAAACATAACGAGAAATAAAAGCTAAATCAAACTCTAGAAAAGGCAAGGCCGCGGCCTCTTTGCATCAATCGAACATATTTGCTCTCACTGGCTTAGATAATCTACAGCATCAACCAAATTATTAACCTTTTGTGTTGTGACATTGCCACCTGCCATCTCCTTGATAAAGTGATATTGGACATCGATATGCTTCATATGAGCTTGGCACATCAAGTTCTTTGCCAAACAAATGGAACTCTAAGTGCCATAACTAATTTTGACCAATTTATAGTCAAAGCCACTACTTCGACACAACCTGTGTAACCACAATACCTTTTTATAAGCATGTCTTAGCCATGTACTCTACTTATGTAATGGACAACAGAACTATATGTTGCCGCATACTCATCTAATTGACAACTTGTTGATGGGTATTTTTTGACACTTCTCAACACAGGAATAAAATACCAAGTACTCTATCCTCTCTTGGACAAGGAAATTTCAAATGCTAATCATGTTGAACTTGTGTGATCAAATAAGGCAACCCCAAGGTTAACATTGTGAACTAGCAACTTTGTGTTGGATATAACTCAGTTGAAATGATGTGGCCCTGTTGGTTCTCACAAAGGGACTCACACAATTGTTCTTGAACTTGACCAACTCTTTTCCTCAAATAGCGAATGATTTTACAATTAGGCTCTTCAACTAATCCTAGCAAGGGTTTTGAAATAAAATGCAAAAGAGATGGGTTTAGAGATCTAATCTACTTCTACAATGCAAGAGATTGTTTCTGATTTAGTGAAACCAAACCAAGCTTTGCTTCACCAACTAGAACAACTACGCAAAGATGATGCAATCTCCCAAGGGTATGTGAATGGTTTTCAAATCAGTTATACACATCAACACCATAAAACATGTGAATCAATGAGTATAGAGCAATTAAAGTTAAGCTTTACGCTGAGTTCAAACTAACCATGCATAGCAAGTGGCAATCAACAAATTACAAATGATGTGAACATAAGGATTTCACCATTAATCAACGTCTTCCATTCAACTATTCAACTTGATGCAAACAAATCTAATTACTTTGAGAAGTAGGAAACCATGCTAACAACCAACATAACACAAGATTCATCACGCTTCAATGAATTTGCAAATACTTTGGCAACAATTTCACAATAAGTTTCTCCTCCTTTACAGCAACAACATATTCCGCTTCTGTGGTTGAAAGTGCGACAACCTTTTGCAATCTGGGAATGGAGCTGACCGCTGTGCCACTTACAATAAAAACATACCTGTGCTCCTCCTGCTATCAATATCTCCTGCTAAATCTGAATCAACATAGCCTTGTAAAGTGGAATGAGAGCCTCCAAAACATAAGGACTGAGTTGTTGTACCTCTCAAATATCTGAGAATTCACTTTACTGCATTCCAATGCTCTTTTTCAGGATTGTTCATATACTTGCTCACAACTCCCACTACATGTGCCTATGCAAACTCTCATAGGCACATGAATTAAATTTCTAGAAGTACCTATGCAAACTCTCAAATCATTGATTAGTTTTTATTTTCCAATAGTTTGGAGTCAAAAATATGAAATAATCATTGCTGCTCTCAATTTCTTAAAAATCTATCAATACATATTGCATAAGTTTCAATAGAGAAGAGCAAAGAACCATGTGCATTTTCTTGCTTCTCAATTTTGGTTTCAAAATGCAAAGAACCATGTGCATTTTCTTGCTTCTCAATTTTGGTTTCAAAATGCATGGTTTTCTTTTCCAGAATTTTGGCTGTACTTAATTAGACTTAACTACATCTTTAGAATATACCATTTTCAAGATCAGAGGATTCCAAAGTTTATAATGCTTTAACATAATTGTAGATACTAACAAAAATAGATTTGTAGCTTTGAAATCCAACTTAGATTGTTTTCTTTGTCATGACACCGTAATGGAAGCAGATTAAGATACCAGCTAAACATGGAGTTTGATGTCAGTTCACCGCATAAGAGGGTGTGATTAAGTTGGAATAAAGATTGGTACAAACTATAGCATCTCAATGGCTACATTTAAGATTTAATATGTATTGGCAAGAAATAAGAAGAAATCGAGCGACCAAGAGAAATAATCAAGTGATACAAAGAAAAGCCAGTACTTGCCACCGTCAACAAAACATTAATAAACAAGTAGTAAATTAAGAGGCGTCGACAATTAACATTAGCCTTGTAAGAAACAGTGTGATCATAATGAAGGTAACTGTTCATGACGAAAGAGTCACAACTCTTAAACAGAGAGAAAGTATATATGGGAAATCGGAAAGAATGATGGAGGCATCGAATGAAGAGTTTTGAATATCTAAGAGTCATTCAAGGAAAGAATAAAAGGGTGATCAATTTTGATCACTGATAATTGTGAATTTTGTAAGTATAAGAAATTATATCAGATTGATATTGATATACAGTACTTCATATTTAATATTGTTATAAAATATCTTGTACGGTTTGAAAGATATCAAAGCTCTTATCTTGAGCAATTTCTTGAATGAAGCTTAAATCTCTAAATTGAAGACCTTATAGGCCCCAAAAAGGTTCAAAATCCTAACAAATAGATCTTCGATGTATTTGCCATTGTAGATGTCTTCGCGTGCTTTCGAACAATATATTATAATACCAAATCAGACGCCCGGGTCAAAAGTTATGGCTTTTGGAAGACTTTGGAATGTTAGTAAGTTATCAGTTATAATTTATATGTCGGCAAATACATATAGGTGATGATGTATTTGTTTATGCATATATGATTATACTTTTACATGTTCTTCATAATTGGTATGCTCAGCCCTTTGTTTCCTGTTCCTCACTAATACCACTAAGAGGGTAGGTTGGTTTTGTTAGGGACAGATGGAGTAATACCTCGCAATGTAGGAGGAAACTACCAAGATGGGGTAAGGACTTATAGCACAAATCCTTAAGGGAAATGTCCCCAAATAGTTATGCATATGTGTTCCTTAAACCTTGAGGGAGCCTACTTGTAGATTGGTTTCCATGTGCCCACAAACAAGTAAATTCCCATCCTTCTTAAGGTTACTGATTAGGAGAGGAGTAGGAAATTGGGGACTGAGTATTCTAATTATCATGTGTATTATGGATCCAATTTTTTTTCTTATGCTGAACTTAATTTCATGACATAGTAAAGTATGCTCAAATTTGAAATTTGGGCAGATTCCTAGCAGCAGGGGACATTACATTCTTTGTAGGCACATGAGCAAAATCCTCACAAACAAATAATTTGATGTTTGAAACAAAGGTGAACAAGGTGATCTATTAATTAAATATAGGACTTTAGCCTCATAAAAAACATAGCACTACTTAACATACGTATGGCTTTGTCCATTAATATCTTGTTCATCCTTTTGCGGTGCCATTTTGTTGTAGTGTATATGGAGTTTTTTTTGCTTTACAATACTGCCATACGTACAAAGTAATCGATTTTGTAGAACAATATTCCTCTCTAATATTTGATTTTAATAATTTTATTTTCTAATCCATTGGATTTTCAACAAAAAACTTTAAAAATCTTTAAATTTGCAAAAACTTTAGATTTATGCCTCAAAAAATAAATCAAAGTATGACATGAAATGTCATCGATAAAGGAAACATAATAACGAGATTTTGCAATAGAAGCAACATTCACAGGACCAAATGTTGGCCAGTAAGGTGAATGATCAATAAATGATTGGATGCATGCCAATGATTTTATAAAGGAGCGATTCTAGGATAGTTATATGTAACCATTACACAAGAGTGATGATAAAACAATTATATGTAATTGTATGAACGAGCAATGGAAAATATAATAACTGTTTTATTTATGCTTACATTCACCCCTTTATTACATTGATCTTGGAAGCATCAAATTCACCTTGCCCTAGGGACCCCCTTAAGGTAAGACATCATAATTTTGCTCATAACATAAAATAAATACATATATTTGACAAGATATTTCCTTGAAGAACTAAATTTTAAATCAAGTAGAACTCCCCCAAGTTGTCTTGTGACCCTCATAAAGGTGTAGCTCTGACTTGAACCCTTGAGCTCTTAGTCCCAAACTCTCGAATCACAACCACCGAATTATTCTAGACAAAAATCCTCCAAATTGTCTTTTGACCGTGTAAGGGTGATAAGTCTCGATCATAGTCTCGTGAGCTCTCTGGGCAACCATCAATACTTGAGCTCTTCATTTGTAATGTCCCCTTTTTAGCTCACCTTGGTGGTTTGGATTAGCCTATCAGTGACCCTCATAGGCTAATTCAGTTGGTTAGAGTGTCCCGGTTGGCAATTCAGTGGGCCAGTTCCCTTCTGGAAGTCAGAAGTGTTCAGGATTGCGCTACGATTGGGACAGTTTGGTACACTTACTATATATAGTAAGTCATTTATCCAACATTTCTATATTTGAAAGGGCACCTGGACCAGCCTCAATCGCAATGATGACCTCTGGCGCCTTTGATTAACTATTCAGGGATTTACTAATTTTAGTAAATCAAGGGTGATAGAGATGTTTAATGATGGAGTTATAATATTATAATTATTATTAAAGTTGTACTTTTAATTATTAAGTGCATATCATTAATTGAATTATGAAGTGACTATAATAAAGTTATAATATAAAGTCACTTTAGTTATTCCAGCTTGTTCAAGAAGCTACTTCATAAGGAGGAATTAAAAGTAAAGAATGTTTTATCGCACATTGCTAAAAGTACAAGCATTCACCAACTAAAAAGCTATATAAGAAAGACCATCCTTTCATCTGAGATATGCCATGAGAATATAATATTGATAGGATATCTCTATTGTTGTTGATTATATAGTGACTGATTTCCAAGGACGGAAATCCATGGGAAATTGAAGGATGGATGCAAACCTTAGTTACCGGATTCGTGCAGTAGCCCCCTGATCCGGGTCCGGGTCCGTTACGGGTCCGGATTCACGAGCCGGTCCGTGATGGATCCGGGCAGGGTCCTCTTTTTGGCCTGTGGGTCCGGATGGA
>MU225200.1:1464748-1478940 GCA_018584345.1 Thuja plicata
GGATTCACGAGCCGGTCCGTGATGGATCCGGGCAGGGTCCTCTTTTTGGCCTGTGGGTCCGGATGGATCTGTGGCCCGCGGATCCAGACGGATCCATAGGTCTAAATGAGGACCCTGCCCGGATCCATCACGGACCGGGTAGGGAATTCGAGGATCCTTGAGGATCCCGCGTGGACCTGGGCGAATCCATAAGGATCCCGCGGCCAGCCAAGATGTAAAGTGGTAACATTAAGACGT
The DNA here is from genome assembly GCA_018584345.1 of Thuja plicata. Classification (NCBI taxonomy): domain Eukaryota; kingdom Viridiplantae; phylum Streptophyta; class Pinopsida; order Cupressales; family Cupressaceae; genus Thuja; species Thuja plicata. The sequence goes on from MU225200.1 coordinate 1,464,986, forward strand.
TTTTTTGCCTTGAAAAATAACTCTCGGAGCCTTTATAAAATAATTAAAGTCGGTGGGGGAAACTACGCCAAACCCCAAACCCCCATTTAATAATTTGGGGTGGAAAATACGCCAATAAAAGTGGGGAAAAATTAACCTTCGACTCTTATTAGGCTCCATATAGAAGATGATGATGATGAAGAAGAGAATCAGAATATCAATAAATTATTAATCCATTAGTTGAACTTCAAACAATGGTACTTGAATTGATGTTATGGTTTAATTTTTATGTTTTGAATCTTTGAGATTTGGCATTGATCAATGATCAACCATCATAGATTCATACTATGAAATGATTTAGTTTTAGAATTATGTATATTTATCTTATTTTTTGTATATATATATATATATATATATACACTCACAAATCCTTACGAACCCAAACGGCAATTTTTTTTTTCACGAATCCACGAACCGGATTCGCGAGCCCGAATCCGTCCCCGAACCCGAATCGGCAACTAAGATGCAAACCCAAACCTTCTACTTTGAGTGGATTTACATCATAATCTACCATTGGGCTTCAATATTAATTTTTGGGAATTTATTACTAGCAGGGGCTGAGGCCATTCGAAGAACAGGAAGACATTCAAAGAAGCTGATCATTTTGGAGTTTCAGAAGTGTGAAGGAAGACGAGTTCTTGAGTTATCAGCTGCACCCAGGTTTAAGAATTTTTCATATAAATGCTCAGAGTTCTATGCAGTCCAAGCATATAGGCCTTAAGATCTGTAACCAGATTTAGAGACCATTTACTGGGGACATTTCTAGTCAATACACAGCTGTGGACAGGTCTGTAGTTGTGTCTGGGTGTATTGACATGGGTTTCAAGACTTGGTATTCATTCATTCTGGAAACGTGTACAGGTTGAATGTCAACAAATCAGGTGCAAACGTCTTAGTCTTATCTGTAGGTCAATCTTCTCTAATCTGTATTAAATAATGTATAAATCTGCAGTCAATTATTAAGAGATTGTGGCGAAGGTTGTTCATGAATATTGGCCCATTTCTTGCCAAGTGTTTGTTAATATTACTCTAGTACTTGTTTGACAAAATATTTTGAGTAGTCTTGTGCATTGTACTTGAATATCTATGATCACCATTGTATGCAAAGTGTTTGTTTTTATGCCTACGACGAATATATGAACAATTTTAACTACTAGATGTATTGGCCAGCATGATTATCTTTGCAGCTTGAAGGAAAGTGCGTCATTATGAGAACAACATATGGTTTATATTCCCAATCTAAACACTGAACTCAGAAAATCAGAAAACCAAAACCTTGCGTGGCAAGTGTTTGATGAAATCTCTCCCTTATACATTGATTACTTAACAGCAAAATAGGCACGATATATTATAGTGATATCAAAGCATTGCATGTATGCCAACTGTTTGAGCAAATATGTTGAGTGGAAGTACAAGTTGAAAGTTAGAACCTATTGGGGTTTTTACAGTGGTATCAGAGCTTGCATGCAAAGTGTTTGACAAACGTCAAACATCCAAGTCGAAAGTTGGAACCAGCAGGGGGTTCTTACAGTGGTATCAGAGTGGTTTCCTGCCATCCTGTTGGGGTTTGAATTAAATATACAAAGAACTCACATTGCATCATTTGAATGACCAGCGCTCATAAGTTTTCAGTTATGGGTTACTACAATATTGTAGGAAAATCTAGAGAAGAGATTGACCAGGATGCCATCAAGATAAGGGAAAGATGTAAACAGGAAGTTCTTCGACTCTTTGAGGGCTATCAGAGTTTTCCAGATAACTTTAAAGGAGAATACTTTCTTCATGATTATTTGAACTTGTTTGTCACTTGGAGGCCTGAAAAGATTGGGTTGGTAAAGTACATTAGGAGGGTCTATAAGGAGGCAATTTCATCTAAAGGGAAAACTTTCAGTAATGGCCACAGTGTGAGTAGGTATGGTAGAGCTACGAAATCTGATTATGAAGGTGTTCCTACTTCCAAACTCAATGATTAGGTTACAAGAACTCCCTTAATGAGCAGGAATGAAATGAGAAGACAGGATCTATGCTTCACTTGCAAAGGTTTTTGGGAGCCTAAGCACCAATGCATAGATAATGAGGTAAAGGGGTTTGAGGAAGACCTCAGATGCATGGAAGAGGAAGCCATGAAGGAGGCAGATTTGGAGATGCACATGTTGCTTGAAGATGATGGGATTCATGAGTCACATCATTTGGAAGGACAAAAAGGATCCCATGATGAAGCCATTGAGATTGAGACTTATACAGATGTTGATTTACATTGCAGCCAAACTATTGAGCTTAATCATGATGTAGATGTGTTAGTAAATGACGAAGATGTTGTGGAAGGATCTACTAGTGTTGGCACACAAGTTGGAAGTGTCAAAGATGAGGAATGTGCAGGGGATACCAGCTCTAATAGTTCTGATTTACATGACAACAGTGAAGAAACTTTGCATTTGCATGCGATAGCAGTGTTTACACATGTGCAGGTTGGTACTAGTGAGTTGTCACATGGAGGTACTCAAGAATTGGGTACTAATGATGCATTGTATTTTGAGGATTCATGTCATGATGAGTCTGATTTCTCAAATCAGACCTGGGAAAATAAATCAGAAAATCCAGTGGTTGGTAATAGGTCCCAGGACGGGTTTTGGATGGACATGCAACTACCTTGGAAGAAGTGTGGGAAGATACTGTCATATCAGCAGCTTCTACCTTGTCAGTTGAGCCATCCGATGAGGTGCTTAGCAACTGTACCTGGGATGTTGATTTGTGCACTGATGATAGTACACATGTTGTTGATCATGAGGTGAGCGTAGCAGATACATCATATCATAGTACAGATTTTGATTCAGCGAGCTTGCATGGGAGTCACAAGCTCTAGAGTCCTCATCATTTGGTTAATGACAACATGGTTGCCACAACCATAGAGCACTCTGATGTTGCTCGTCATATGTTGGCTACATTTGGTTGGAGTACTCCTATGATAGTTGAGCACGGTGATAGTGGCCTTTCTCTGTAAGAGTTCCATGCACTTCAAGAAGCCATTGGAATAATGAAACATAACTACTTATAGTTATTGGCTGACAGAGACTATCTTCTCGAGTGGGATTGCACTTGCTATGATGCCTTGAAGGGAAAGGAGGAGGTAGATGAGTTCACCCATGAGCTGGAGGTGACTATGGATTCACTGAAGAGTGCCCAGTTGGCCCTTCGTGAGTCTCAGTCATAGATTGAGGAGCTTACCGTGGGGTTGAGTTTGACACAGTCTTCACCAGCTATAGTTATAGTACAGTCTTCTTTAGAGGCAGTTGGTGGTGATCTTATATCCACGGATTATGGTTGTGCATAGGTTGAGGATGTGTCTACATCCATCGCAGTTACAGGTGCAGTTGATACAAATGGATTGAGTGTATTTGTTTAGAGCAACAAAGTACCACATGTTGCACCAGATTCTCTCGTAGCTACCTACATTATAGGTGTTGTTGGTAATGAGTCCGATGATAGAGGTTATATTCAAAATTATGAAAGTTAGCGCTTGATCAAGGTGGGAACTTTTTATCGTAATTGCATAGGGAGGACTACTCATCACTTCTTATCTAATCCACACACGAAGGATTTGATGATGCATCAGTGTGGATTGGGTATGAGGTTGTACCATCCTTTGTGGGATGAGTATTTACCATTTCCAGTAGATGGGATCAGTGGCTGCAAGTTGGATTACTTGCAGAGTGAGCACATCCATGGTAGTTTAGCAGAGGACAGAGATCGTGGTTGTGATACAAACACCCTCGGGGGTTCTTATCTCCACAGTACGGATGGATGTCAGTACAATGTGTTTTGGGACCCGAGTGATGACAGGTTTGGCACTGCAGTTTGGGTGGGTCCCATTGATTGGCTTCACCACTTTGGGCACAGTGGAGTTGAGTTCAGAGTTAAGTAGTAGAAGTTTGAGGATGTTCTTCTTGGCAGGGTTCGGTTCAAAGTTTGGGATCCTTCCAGTGCATCGAGGTTTCAGACAGAGCTCACTGAGGAGTTTTCAAGAGTTTACACAGTGAGGAGTGCCTATAGCTTTCCTTTTGATCCTCCTGTGCACGACCCCTTTCAGATGCATAGTTTATTTGCGCATGGGTTAGACAGTGTGTATGACAACTCACTTTGCGCAGTTTTGGGAAGCAAGCTATGTCAGCCTTCCGAATTGCTTCCCTATGAGATATTCACTTCTGCGACATCTATAGTCGGATTCAATTCAGTTTGGTAGGTTCTGTCAGTTGTATTGGGGATGATGTTATAGGAACTAGTTGGTGATCACAGGGACATTACACAGTTCTACTCTTGGGATCTGGGTGGAGTGGAGTGTTATTTGTTTCTGAGATTGCTTGAGGACAAGCAATTTCAGGAAGGGCGGACTGCATTGTCCCCGTTTTAGCTCACCATGGTTGGTGGTTTGGATTAGCCTATCAGTGGCCCTCGTAGGCTAAGTCAGTTGGTTAGAGGGTCTCGATTGGCAGTTCAGTGGGCAAATTCCCTTCCGGAGGTCAGAAGTGTTCAAGATTGCTACACTTAGTATTTATAGTAAGTCATTATCCAACATTTCTATATTTGACAGGGCAGGTGGACCGGCCTCAGTCGCAATGATGACCTCTGGCTCCTTTGATTAGCTATTCAGGGATTTACTAATTTTAGTAAATCAAGGGTTATAGAGATGATTAATGATAGAGTTATAATATTATAATTATTATTAAAGTTATACTTTAATAATAATTAATTAGTAAGTGCATATCATTAATTGAATTATGAAGTGACTATAATCAAGTTATAATAAAGTCACTTTAGTTATTCCAGCTTGCTCGAGAAGCTACTTCATAAGGAAGAATTGAAAGTAAAGAATGTTTTATCCCACATTGCTAAAAGTACAAGCATTCACCAACTAAAAAGATATATAAGCAAGGCCATCCTTTCATTTGAGATATGCCATGAGAATATAATATCGATATGATATCTCCATTGTTGTTGATTATATAGTGAGTGATTTCCAAGGACGGAAATCCATGGGAAATTGAAGGATGGATGCAAACCCAAACCTTCTACTTTGAGTGGATTTACATCAGAATCTACCATTGGGCTTCAATATTATTGTTTGGGGATTTATTACTAGCAGGGGTTGAGGCCATTCGATGAACAGGACATTCAAAGAAGCTGATCATTTTGGAGTTTCAGAAGTGTGAAGGAAGACGAGTTCTTGAGTTATCAGCTGCACCCAGGTTTAAGAAATTTTCATATAAATGCTCAGAGTTCTATGCAGTCCAAGCATATAGGCCTTCAGATCTGTAACGAGATTTAGAGACCAATTACTGGGGACATTTCTAGTCAATACGCAGCTGTGGACAGGTCTGTAGTTGCGTCTGGTTGTATCGACATGGGTTTCAAGACTTTGTATTCATTCATTCTGGAAACGTGTACAGGCTGAATGTTTGACGATATATTACAGTGATAACAAAGCATTGCATGTATGCCAACTGTTTGAGCAAATCTGTTGAGTGGAAGTACAAGTTAGAACCTGTTGGGGTTCTTACAGTGGTATCTAAGCTTGCATGCAAAGTGTTTGACAAAATGTCAAACATCCAAGTTGAAAGTTGGAACCAGCAGGGGGTTCTTACATCATCGAACCTCAAACTTGTCTCCAAAGTAGAACCTTCATAATACATGTATTCTTCAAATCGTCAGCATCAAAAAGGCTAAAAGGAAAACATGAACCAAAAATACCAAAAACAGTGAAGTATCATATCAAAGCGAGAAGCTAGCTTGAGATAATGAAAACCCTCCGTCCTCCAATGCCGCTAGCCTCCAATAGTGAAGGCTCTTAGTCTTTACTCTTTAAAAGTAACACTAATAGAGGAATGCCAGGTAAATTAAACTCTTGATAATTCACTTGGTCAGTAAGCCCATACTTCAAATCTTCTGATGGATACATGAAATTATTTAAGAAAAAAACCAATTTCCAATGCTTGTAATTAAAGTTAATGCACACCAAACTTTTTGGTGTTCCCTTCGCAAACATATGAGACCATACAACTGTGTGAATGGATTGAATATTGAACTTTTAGATGATTAAGAAGGATTGCTAGTCCATGTTCACTAAGTGTAACCATGTCCTCCCCTTTTTCTTTTCTATTAGGTTTCACATATATCTTAAATACTATGTACCTATTCTTGAACACATCCGTTGCAGGAAAGCTGCCTTTACTTCATGATCAACAACAGAGTTAAAATAGCACTTTAATGCTCTGCAAAAATTAAAGAACATCAAGTTATAACTCTTCTCTTCACCGTTGCCAAATGCATGACTTAGTTACCATAGAGAAAAATAGTTATGCATGGGACAAAGTAATTATATACTGTGGTTGTGCTTAGCCAGATATTTACTTCTAGGATTCATTACATTATGGACCTTTTTTTATATAAGCTCAATAGTGTTTTGTAATGTTTCTATGGATAGTAATCTTTTCCAAGTACAGAACTGCTGATTAGAAAATAGCCTGCTCTAAAAAGAACATGAATGTGAAGCCTGATTCATGTAAAAGAAGAACAAACTTGAGAACAAGAATAACCTTTCCTACTTCAGCTTCTTCAGCACTTCACTCCTTGTCTGCAAGTTGATCTTCACACGACTCAAGAAAGTTTTTTTTATGCTTTATGCCCAAGTCTGTGCTGTGGGTGGATCTTTGTGCTTTGATCGCTGGATCTACACATTGGTTTACATGTTGATCTCACAGCACATTTCTCTTGCCCAAAATACCTCATTCTTGCCTATTCTCTTATCTTCCCTCTAAGATCACAAGTGTAAAAATGACTTAAATAGCAGAGATAACAATGGACACCATAATTTTCTGCTATTCTACTCTACTAATTGTCCAGTTGGCTGCGCACACATGAATTATATGGCTGCTATCATAGGTTACTTGCATATTTGAACATCAACCAATTTGCATATTTGATTCAATCTATGTCTTGCACAACGACGGCAGCCATGGCACAGTAAAGCTTCGAGATCTTTATGCAGAAGAATGCAGAGACATACGGGTGGATCTCCACTTATCTTCCATTTTCAACTTGTCAAACCCTACAAATTCAGTTTCTGGCATTTTCTCATACAAGGACCCTGTCTCGCAGCAAATCCTGCATATTCAAGTAAAGTTCCTGTCGATCCCGCGTCCTGAAGATGCCATCGGATTATCCAGTTGCCTAAATTTGGCATTTTAGAAGCAACAGCAGTGCCTTCGAATAGCTCAAGCCATAGCCGATGCTAAAACCCTGACCGACTGTGGCGAAATGTCTGGCGCCCAAGAAATCTTCAAAAAGAAAAAGCAGACCCACAAATCTCTGCAGCCTCAGCTCTGATACCATGGCTAGTAAGGTGAATGATCGATACATTATTGGATGCATACCAATGATTTTATATAGGAGAGATTATTGAACAGCTAGATGTAACTGTTATACAAGAGCAATGATAAAACAGTTATATGCAACTGTGTGAAAGGACAGTGGAAAATGTAGTAACTGTCTTATTTATACTAACACCAAATACATCACTATGAATTACATCCATCAATCCTTTTGCTCTAATGTTACTAGAAGTAAACTTTACTTTGTTACCAAACGCATAGTGCTCACAAAAACCAAAATCAGCAAAATAACCAAATGATCATATATCTAGATGGTTTGTTTATCTGATAGTTTTATTTCACGTAGTTTGCTTTTCTGGTAGAATTCATTTTATTAAACATATATATAGAATATGTGAATTAGTTTCATGTCTTAACACTTTCATATTTGCCAAGCATTGAAAATCAATCTCATGTTTTTCGGAACGATTAGTTTGTTATTAAATGCCTGCTATTCAAGATACATGCTTGTATTAAAAAACAAAATTTTCTTAGCTAAATGGGGCTTTGTTTTTGCAGCGTAACTACGATGTTACCCTTCCACATGTTAAAATTCCCCACAAGCTTTCTCAGCTTGCAAAAGACCTAGCAAGGCCTGCCATGCAAAAGGGGGAGTTCCATGCAGAAGCTGCAATTGTCAACTATTTTGGTTCTGGTATCATTTATGAATCCAAAGCATGATACTGTTTTTCTAGTATTGAGAGGTCAATACAGCTCAAATTAGGCACAAGAAGATTGTAATGTTTTCATATAAAGTAATGTTCCAATTAAATTTAGTATGTTTTCTTCTTTTCTGTTGGCACTCAAAAGTTTTCTAGATAAAGACTAAAAGCTTTCAAAATTTCTGATAAAAGATGACATGCTGGGAGGTCATCTAGATGACATGGAAGCTGATTGGAGTAAGCCTATTGTAAGCATAAGGTATTGGGTGCCTTCATCAATATATTATCCTCGTTTTTCTTTTATAATATCTTTACATCTATGCCATTTGATATTTACAATTTTAGATAAGTAATTGCATGGGACTGAACATATATCAAAGCTCATACACAATACTGATTTGGTTGCAGTCTAGGTTGCAAAGCAATTTTCCTTCTGGGAGGAGAATCTAGGGAGGATACACCATTTGCCATGTTCCTTCGAAGTGGGGATGTTGTGCTTATGGCTGGGCCTGCAAGGCAATGTTTTCATGGTTAGTCCTACACTAATTTTCCTGATTTTTTCCTTTCCTTTCGTTTCTTTTTTCAGTTCCTCGGCATATATTAGAGAATAACTCATATTCCTAGCTTTGAGAAGAAATTAGTTAGACATTATTTACTGAAATAACAATTCTTTAACTTCATTTTCTATTGACATAAAATTGTTGTTCTCCACATGGTTGTTTGCAATAGACAAAATTACAAGAAGGATTTTCGTAGGTCTAACTTGTTACATGGACTAAGAATTCCTCATAGTAAGCTCAAATCAATGTTTAGGAAGAGCTCCATATGTGCAAACATGGCACATTAGAGGTGTTTGCTTACGTGAATTAGAGATGGAGTGATTCATTTTATTCTCTCTTAGGACAGAGGAGGTCTATTATCTATTTAAAGATGCTGAGATGGAGTGATTCATTTTATTCTCTCTTAGGACAGAGGAGGTCTATTATCTATTTAAAGATGCTGATGTATCAGTCTTTACTTTGTTTAGGAACAAGGATCCACAAGTTTATTAGGAGATAGTCCTTTTGATAACTCTGTTTATTGTGTGAACTTATATTCATGGACAGCAGGCTTCCATTATGTTGCTTTGGATGTAATGTCCCCTTTTGGAAATGCCTTATTTTTTGCCCTAAATCACAAATTCTAAGAGAACAAGAAATAGAATAGAATTAGTAACATCATGCACCTGGTCGAGATTCTGCAATATGTTAGAAAATCAATGGAACATAATCCATAAAATAGATCTTCCTTATTATAGACATTAAAAGTATAGATCTTTCCTACTAGGGTTAGTGTAAGATACCCCGACTTATATTCCCTTGATATTTCTGAATTTTTTTATTTTTTTGGATTGACATTTTGTCAAGCATTTTGTATGCAAACTGTGTGTTGTTTGTTTTCTGAGTGTGTTTGTTTTACAAACCAACAGATTAAGAGTTCCAAACTAGAGCCAATTACACATGTGCTGTTATCAAACACTTGTAAAACAATATAACATTCATCTAGATATTTCAACAATTCAGTTTTCATGATAATATAATTGTAACTACAAATCAGAATGAGTGCTGTTATTAAATCAGGGGTCTAAACTGAAATGTCTTCATATTTACAAGCTTCATCATATCCATATCTAACACAGATGTTTGCTGCTCATGAGCAAATATATTATAGACGGGAACTTGTTACATACCAAGCAGCCACTTCCAATCTGAGCCTGCTGTAATAGATGGCTATCATGAAAACTATGTCTGTTGCTGTGGACAATAGTGTTCTGCTTCAATCTGAAAATTGTGCCCTCCAATAAATTACCTTGCTGGAAGCATGTCTCTCTGCATACTCCATGAATGGTGAGAAGAGGGAGACTGTGTTACAAAAATGTTATTTCAACACCAGCAAATACCCCTGTGATATTTCCTGTAGCATATATAAACCCACGGCAATGACACAGCAGTCCTGTTACTTCTGGAAGTGAGTATCGCTAAGCTTGATACTCCTCCACGGTAATGATGGAGTCTCCGTTCAAACCTGGATGCTTGCCTATATTTACCCCTGCAATATCAATTTCCAAAAATGGCTGCTACGAACTTATCTGGTATGAGAAACCATGCTGAAGAAATAATAGCAAACACTAGAGACAGGAAGAAATCTGTTTCCACATTCATTCACGGCTAACCAGAGATGACAGCAAGGAATGATGTGCTGTGGCAAGCAACAACATTACAACCCCTTGCTCTCCATGGCCAGTTTGTTTTCAACTCTCAGCAAAATCCTTCAACTATAATTCCAATATGCTTCCGATAATGGAAAGGCACAAAAACTTTTCTCGTCAATAAACTAGGTTCATACGAGGCTCTTCATTGAGTCCGCTCCCTTAAATCTTTACTAGCAAATATTAATCAAGCCACCATTTCATATTAACAATCGCCTTTGGTGAAAGACGGCAAAGCATTACAATAATCCACACGGTAGATAAATTATAATCAATATATATCCAGCGGCTATAATATAATTGGAGTAAGAAAATGTAGACAACCCGATTAATGATTGTTTGAAATATAATTCTTGGCTCATTTAAATACAGCGCCTCTAGACAAATCAAACCGCTAATAACATTCCTTTTATTGCTTGCAACTCCATCTTCTTCGATGAAAACAAATTAACTATATCGGCTCCAAAAGAATTAAACGCCCGACCCTTAAAATCAATTGCTTCTTCAAATATTCATTACTTCTATAGTGGCGGGGTCCAGAAGTATTAAATTCGACTCCCTTAATATTGCTTATGAGTAACAACGGAGCCCTCACAAATATTATTATAATCCTCGGCAATATGAAATATCGCCAAACCCAGATTTATCAGAGCTCAAAACTAAAGCTTTGAAATATTAATTATTCAAGTACACAATATAAGTCCTGATAGTAAACCGCTTATTTTCAGTAAAACATTTTTTGCACCAAACAAATTTATTAAATCAACACACTTTGAACCATTCGCTCCTTGTACTTTTATAGCAATCTCCAGATAACTCTTGGCTTTCCCACTCCTTGACCTTTGGTATTCTTTTTCTCTCTTAAATAATTAAGTGACTTTTCTTAATATCATCTTATTTTTAAAAAAAAAATTAAATTAATTAATACTAAGTCATCATTTGCATAATCTAATTTATTTTCAACAACTTAATAAAAATTAATTTTATTAATTGTCACTTAAAAATTGGGGACATTACAGTTAGGAACATTAATTTAATCATAAGATATATTTAATTTATTGATGGACTTCAACAATAGGAGAGCTAGGATAAGGAGCCTAGTAGGGTGCCTTAAACGATCTTTTACCCTAGGCCTAAGAGCGGATATCATCCCTCTTGGCCATCATGTGGCCCTTTGCCATCCATATGACGGGTGTACCTAGTGAGGAATTCCATAACCGTTCCCCTCTTCCATTGTGACCCTTATCCTCCTCTTTATGATTAGAGTTCCTTAACTTAATGGTCAACCATGGTAAGCGTTTGGGGAGACTGCAATAGGGTGTCCAAAACGTCCTTCCCTTCTAAGCCCAAGGTCGGGGCACTCCTTGCACCCCCTTGGCCTCATGGGACTATTTGTCACCACCATGAGGTGGCGTGCTTAGAAGAGGACCTCATAACTGTTTCCTATTCTTGTATTCCTTTATTATCCCTACCATGATTGATTACAACAAACATCTAAATAGTTACACATTATTGCCTATATTCTACATATAAAAGATCACATAATAATACCATATTCTTAGATTGCATATAGTATTAATCATTCAAACCAAATTACTGATATAATGCACAAGACTGTAGAACTCGTTCTGATTCCTTATATCAGACTTATCCTTGATCAATCATTCGAATGTTGTTGAATGATTGATTGATTGAATAAATTACTTTGATTTGATGATTCGAGGTATTGATGATTCATGATTAAGTAATTATTGATGAGATGATTGAAAAGTGACAATATAATGAATTCTAGTTTGATATATTGGTGGATGATGATTTGTAATGTCCCCTCTACTCCGGTTAGATCTTAGTCAAATGATCCTACAAAAAAGAAGTTAGTGGGAGACAAAATTTATAAATATACATGAATTTAACATATAGGCCTACATATTTCCTGAGTCCCAACCATTCCCAAGAGTAAGTCTGTCAGATCGGGTTTCCTAACCCTTGAGAAGGACCCTCTTGCTTTGAATGATATAAGATCGATTCTAAAGCAGCCCTTGGGTTAGTCCACTGTCTTCTCTAGAGCGCATCCTCTAAGGTTCTTTAGGAAGGCCAATAATTGAACCATTCCTCTTCTTGGAAGAGATATCCTCTATTCAAGGCCTTACATATGCATATGTTATCCTTCAGTATATACTGGCTATTGAGGATTATACCAACCCTCGGAGATTATATCAATCTCAAATTGACATTGGGATTATACCAATCTCGAATTGTCATTACATCAATCTCAAATTGACAATGGGATTATATCAATCTCGAATTGTCAATGTATCAATCTCTATTTCCTTTGATCGTCGCTTGGATTTCAAAATGAATTTAATATTCACATTTCCAAGTTAATAGAGGGAAAAACTCATAAGAATGAATATAAAATTCATTAACATTATAAACATCAATACTGATATCTATAAACATAATAATCTTATTTCTTTCCACTTATAATATGTATCAACTATCTAAAATTATTAGTTATACCCATATACCTTGATTCTCTGTAATGATATATATATAATTCAATTATATTTTAATTCTGAATATATTCAAAATTATATATATTTTCCTCTGCTCATAATGATTCTTTTATTGTCTTTTCATCCTGATAACTGCTGACTATATATATATATATATTGATTAGTATTCCTGCTATTCAATGCTCAGAAAATATATATGTTGATCTTGTTAGTATTTTCCAGATCTTCATAGGGATGTGATCAATCTATAGAGATCAAACAAAACTAAGCACAGGATGATGAAAAGTAAGCTTCAATTAAGGATAGATCATACCCGGTTATGAAGTTCAGATCTGCTCTTGATGTTGTTCTCAAACCCTCTCGGTATGTGTGCTCAAATGTGTAATCCAAATCTGCCCACCTAGGGCTTGTAACATACAGATCGCAAGACCAATGTATCAATCCTTAGATGTCCGAATTTCAGATCTGAAATTCGCTGGAGTATGTTGCAATGATTTGATCTGCACTTGCTGTTGTGATTCATGTCAGATCGCACTCTAAATCTGATGTATATCGCACATGAATGATGAGATCGCTGTCCTCATTCCCAGCACTAACTTCTACAGAATTCTCTTCTCAAGGAATTCGCTCCAGCACTAACTAAATCGCTTCTCTAATGCAGATGTAAAATGCCTTCCAATGTAGCTAAGATTCGAACTTCAAGGTGGATAAATTCGCTGCCTAGGAGTTGCTTGTCGAATCCACAAGGAGAGATCTCATGTTATGTTTTTTGATGATCCTCTCCTTTGGATTCGATCACCTTATATATGTGATGAATTCATCCACAAGGAGGCCGACTCGGTCTTATAAAATACATTTAATTATTAAAGCCAAGAGGCCAACCTTGGGCCCTTAATTAATCCATTTAACACACACACACACACACATATATATATATCGATTTAAATTTATAAACAATAAATAATAAATATAACCAATATTTATTATTATTATTTATCCTCATCGATTTATTTCCCAAGCAAGAGGATGTTTGCTGTAAAGGCCACAATATTAACACTCCCTCTTG
>MU225200.1:1500963-1514846 GCA_018584345.1 Thuja plicata
TTGACATGTTAAATGTATGGAATGTATGAATATACATACATATATAAATTTATAATATATATATATATATATATATATATATTTTTCAAAAATGTCTATATATATACCTACGGAACCAGGATCCGGCCCAAAATTTTTTTTGCCGAACCCGAATCCCCGAACCCGAACCCGAACCCGAACCCGAATCCGAACCAGAACCAGGATCGGCTACTTAGTTAATATGTATGCAGGGATATTACAGTCCACCCCTCCTAAATTTGCTTGTCCTAAAGCAATTTAAGGTTTGGCTGCTAAAAAATTTCTGCATCTTCCCAGGTTGCATCTTCTTCAGGTAGACCTTTCCATTTGATCAGGTATTCCGGAATGATCTTAGTCCTCAATTTCTTCTCCCTCACGTTGAAAACCCTTTCTGGTTCTACGATGAACTTACCCTCATCATCAAGTGGAGGCAATTCTTCACATGGAGTAATTCGTTAACCAAGGACTTTCTTAAGCCATTATACATGGAAGACATTGTGGTTTCTATTGTTCTTAGGTAGCTCTAATTCATAGGTTACTTCATCAATTTTCTTTAAGACTTTGTAGGGTCCATAGAATCGTGGCTTCAGTTTTTTTGCTCCGCTAGTTTTCATTGACAGTTGCTTATAGGGTTGTAACCTCAAGTAAACCCAATCCCCAACCTCAAATGTTCGTTCAGTTCGGTTTCGGTCAGCATAAATCTTCTGTTGATTCTGTGCATGATTGATATTACACCTGTGCATATAACTTTGTCAACAAAACAAATGCTTTAATAAAACCACATGTTATATAGAATGTGTGTGTATATATATTCATTGAATGTTTATACTCATTGTTACTATATTCCAAAATGTTTATACCCGTGCATATAATTTTGTCAATAAAACAAATGCTTTAATAAAAGCGCATGTTATAATAGAATGTGTGTGTCTATATATATATATTAATATGTATATGTATATGCCTTGTCCGACTGTATCCATATTGGGGAGTCTTGGAAAATACTGGTATCTGCATCTGTATCCGTATACATGCAGCTCTCTCTAAAATTTACCTATCTCAAAAAGGAAATCGACGAACAAGTTTGAACCAAAGATACTTGGTCTGAAATTAACTTCTAGAAAGCTATCTATTGATAGCTAAACTCAAAATATTCATCGCTAAAAATAGCTACTCTATAATGTTGACCATCTCCTTTGGTGACTCTGATGCAGTAGCAGTGGCTTCCTTGCTCTTTTTATCAAAAGTGTACTCATCCTGGTCACTTGAATCTCCAGAACATACTCAGTCTCTATGAGCAATATGCCAATTTGAAATTGTCCTTTCTCTGGTTTGCTGACATATGTAAAAATTTGTGCTCCCCCAAGTTCCTTTATCACAAGCTTGTGAATTTCTGTCCTCTCTTCTGCATGTTCATTTTCTTGCATGTTATCATCATTGAAGGCATACACAATAGAAGACAAAGAAAGAAATCTTCTGTTTTGCATCATACAAAATGCTTTTCTGCTCCCTAAAAGTTTGCACTGTAGCTTCAAGGTGTTGAATGATGGACTTGTATGTTTCAGCCCATTCAAAGGTATGACCTTTCATTGAATCCTCTATGAACCCCATAGCAAGTAGCTTCACAATGCCTATGGAATGCATCTCATTGAGAGGCACCAAATTTTACATGAGCACATAATCTTTAATTCCATCTGAGGAGGAGAGAGCCCAAAGCCACAAAACCTAAGGCAAGACTTTAAGATCACATTTCTTATGAACAAGCAACTCTAAATAAACTAGCACCCTGGAAGAAAAGAAAGCCCACTATATTCTTCTAGAAAGACAAAAACTTACGGTGGTAACACACCTAACAAATCCCGATACACATAAATGAATAAAAATATTTAAAAATAAACAACTGGACTAAGAGACATAAAAGGTAACAGACATGGACACCAAGTGAACAAATTAACTATATAAATGTGTAAAAAAAGATAGATATGCACGCGCAACTGCAGTAAGCCAACCCTTCCTGCTTTTTCTGGTCTTACAATTTTCACACCCTAAAATGCATTGAAACAGAGGTAATTTAAGAATTTAATCAACGCAATTTTTTGCTTATCACTGTGATAAACAATCTGGCATCACAATTTATGTATATCTATGCAGACTTTTTCTGAAGCTGTGAAATGAGATCTTTGTTACCTTCTTCTGCAAGGTGAAAATCAAAGCTCCAAGAGTTTCAGGATGACCCTCCTAAAAATTAAAAGTGAAGAGGGCAATAAGTTTATTTAGAAATTCTTTGAGTTTCATGTAAGTAATCACACCAAACTATTACTCATTAAACACATTAATACCATAATCTGAAATAGAAGTTTTGGGTTTCATTTTTACTATAAATAAGGAGAACATTGCTTACTTCCTATTTTATGATCCTCCCGAATCTTTGATGAAGCTATTGGTTTTGTCTACAGAGTTCGCTACTTAATATTCAACCAAATTTTCATTGGCATTCTGTACATTTGCCAATCCATTCAGAGATTGCCACTGCTCTGGCTCACAAGAAGTTTTAAACTCTGGGATTGTTGCAGTTTGAGATCCTTTGTAACCCATCTTAGTTCAGGACAAGGAGAAAAACCATGCAACATGCTATCCATTGGCTTGGATAGTTTCCTAACAAGCCACCATTGGAGTGAACATGATGATAAGAGATTACAGGGATCTTTGATGAGCATCCTCAACAAAAATTCAATGATGTTGAAGATTGTCAATGGCAGCTATTTCCAACTTATCTTTATCCATGTATTAATAGTCCTCCATTGCTACAAGAATATTGGGATTTGCCTTGGAGGAATAATCAATGACTGTTGTTGCCAAAGGGTTTCTAGAGAAATGCCCTTTCTTGTTTAATATATTTCTAGAAATTTAACAATTCACATCCTATAATTTGCTTTTCTGGTCTTGCACTATATCTTCAAGGAGTTGAATGATGGACTTAGTCGTTCAAAGGGATAACCTTTCATTGAATTCTATAGTGCAAACTTCTAGGGAGCAGAAAAGAAAATTGTTAAATTTCTAGAAATCTATTGGTATGCTCCATTATTGATATTTAAAAATCAATTGCATACTATTAAAGAGCATGAGATTTCCCATAATGTTGGTGCAGAAAACAATGTAGTTCCATTCAAAGAGATGGAATATATTGTTAGGCAACTATTGATGAAACCATATCATTCTCCAACTTCTTAGATGATGTCCCATAATCTAATGGTGCCCATTCCCTAGCAGAACCAAGAGAGTGCAAGTTTAACAATGTGTCATGTACAAACAACCCTATTTAAACAGGGAAGGGTGTTTCTCTAGAAACCTATTTGCACCAACAACTATTGGTTATTCCTCCGGGGCCAATCACAATATTCTTACATCAATGGAGGACTATCAATATGCAGCTAATCACTTGACTTTTGGCAATAATAACAATAGCATGGATAAAGATAAGGTTGAAATAGCTGCCATGGACATTCTTTAGCATTATAGAATTTTTGTTGAGGATGCTCACCAAAGATTCCTTGTAATCTCTGATC
Organism: Thuja plicata; assembly: GCA_018584345.1. Taxonomy (NCBI): domain Eukaryota; kingdom Viridiplantae; phylum Streptophyta; class Pinopsida; order Cupressales; family Cupressaceae; genus Thuja; species Thuja plicata. The sequence continues at coordinate 1,504,548 of MU225200.1, forward strand.
TTTATGTTCACTCCAATGCTTGCTTGTTAGGAAATTATCCAGGCCAATGTTTAGTATATTAAACTGTTGTTTCTTGTTGTCTGGAACATTATTATATAGGTTCCAATGGATCACAAATTGCAACAGTCCCAGAGTTTAAAATTTCTTATGAGCCTGAGTAGTGACAATCTTTGAATGAATTGGTAAATGTACCGAATGCCAAATTGGTTAAGTATGAAGTAATTGATTCTGCAGACAAAAGCCCTATAGTAGCTTCATCAAGGATTGACAAGGATCATAAAATAGAAAGTAAGCAATGTTCTCGTTGTTATCACAAGTTACTTTCTAAAAATGAAACCAAAAACTTCTATTTCAGATTATAACTTATAAACTAAATCTAGGGAGAGGAGTGTTCATGATAACTTTAGCTTTCGTGATTTGGAGAGTGATTTAATCACTCGGGAGGTACACAATAAACATATTTTTCCTGAACATAGCAACCAACTCTTAAGTCCGTAGGTGAGAAAAATAAAATATTTCCAGAACATAAAGAGATTGTTAAAAGGAAAAGAAAGAAATATGTAAGGCCTAAATATTTTCACAAGGAGAAGCCTATCTTGAAGCAAAAGGTTAAAATGAATTCACTTCCAAAAGGAGATGAAATTAAAACTTTGAATTCAATAACAAAAAATAAACCAAAAGGTAAAAAGGACAGTAAAAGGGGTGATATAAGAAATTTAAAATATTATCATAAGAATCCTTTCAAACTCACATATGGTAATAAGGTTGATATCATAAAATTTTTAAAGGGCAGGTACAATATAAAATGGTTTCTAAGATGTAACAGGCATAGGAAAAATAAATGCAAATTATCTAAGGTCGAAGGAGACTATTAACACAACACTTGTCTTCTAAATCAAATGAGAAGGAATGTTGATGAGATGTATTGTGAAAGGATGTAAGAAGAGAAGTAAATGTTTTCAGAAAGTTCATATTACTACATGATCAGAATCAGGTCTTTGACAGAGGAAAAGAATAATATTCATTTTGGGGGCTAGGGGCCACCAAATTAAGTTCAGACAAATATTTTATGAAGAAGATAATAAACTAATGGTTTGCTTCTCCAGAGATAACTGAGATCTCGCTATGCTCACAGGGAGCATACGTCCCCAAAAAGAGCTTGTTGGAGCTCTAAATTTTTGGCAAAATTTGGAGTCCTATAAAGTGATAAAACTCTAAAAAGTGGCATCCTAAAATCCATGCCCAATAATTGATGATATGGAGTACATGAAATGGGATACAAAGTTATATTACTTTTCAATTAAAAGTTGAGGGATTGAGGAAGGAAGCTCTGTGACAGGAACAATCAAAATTCTGTAAGCTAAGGTTTCAGAGATGCTGGAGTTTCGACCTGTTGTAAAGATGACGTCGACAGAGAATGAAAATGATCAAACATTGAAAATCTAAAATAGACCCAGATCGGAAAATCAAATTTCCTATCTCCAGTAAATATCTTATGTTCATACAATTTGTTTTGGATTTTCGACCAAAGCCAAATCCGAAAGATAGGTAGTTATTAGTAAGTTTGTTGATTAGTTTTGTTAAAAGAAGTTTTTAAATTTTAACATAGGGTGGTGTCTCTTCACCCTAAAGGGGTGTGAAAACCATTCATCCAGATATATGTGGTGTAAAATGTAAAGGTAAAAATCGTCATGAACAATGTAAAAAAGCTTATTATTCTCTACTGCACTTTCTGCAAGTGATCTATTGTACATAAGGCTTTATGAAGCATTAATATAAATTAGTATTTTCTCTAATTTGGAGTTATGGATTTGATCGTTCCTGATTGATCAGTCCTTTGTGATTTTATCTCTAGAAGATAAAGCTACTTTAAAAACTTTATGTTTGGAAATTATTCTCGTTATTCTGCAATTTGATCATTAGAATTATTAGGCACTATTAATTCTATCTTATTGGGCTCATTAAGCTTAGGTTAAATTCAATAAGACTGATTGTAGCATAGTAAAATAATCAAAGACATTGATGAGGAGCAGTTGATAGGAGCATTTAGGTGGTGTTCTCTGTCTCACTTAGTTGTACATAGGATTATAGAAGGAACTGTCTCTATTGCCCAATAGAAGAAAGACACTAATCTATTATCCTTAAGTTGAAGTCTCTGTTCAGGAAAATTACAAGCAGAAAGTAGTCATCAGTATTTATTTCAAATCAAATCATACATTATCTTAAAACATTCTTTCAATAGCATCTTGTTAAAGCATTCTCCAAATACTTAATAGTTGCGATATTCACAATTCGATCTATCTCAAGAGTTCACTTGCCATCTTGAGAGATCACCCACCTTTAACGTATAATTGTTACCTGCTATAAAAAGCCTTAAGCCAAGAAGTTTGGTTGAGGTATAGGCTCACCCGCATTAGTTCGGCAGAGCATGAACTGTAGGGGAAGATCATAATCGATCACTCTCGTTCGTTGGCCAAGACAGTTGGATAATCCAACCATTGAGTAGGCAAGCTCATAGGATTTCCAATTTGTTAATTTGGGAACCAACATGAGGAATACTTCTCTTTGTTTCATTTAATTTCTCACTGAAAAATGTAATAGGCTTACCTTCTTGACTGAGCACTACACCAATGGCCATGTGGCTTGCATCACATTCTACCTGAAAGATTTTGTTAAAATCTGGTAGGGCAAGTACTGGTTGTTGAGGAACCTTCCTCTTAAGTGTTTCAAAGGACTCATCAACCTCTTTATTCCAAACAAACTTACAACTCTGACCCCCCTTTATTGTTTCAAGCATAGGAACACAAAGATGGCTGAATCCTTTAATGAACTTCCTATAAAAAGTTGCCAACCCATGAAAACTTCTTACATCATTCATTATTCTAGGGGTAGGCCAAGAAAGAATAACACTCTCCTTTTCCTGATCCATTTTCAACTCACCATGGGATATGACAAAGCCCAAATATATGATCTCTTCCTGCATAAACAAACATTTCTCCAAATTTATCATTAGTTTCTCTTCATGTAGTCTGCTTAGGACCATGTCTAGGTGCTTTAGATGCTCTTCTTTGGACCCGCTGAAGATTGGTATGTCATCCAAATAGACAATCACAAACTTCCCTATAAACTCCCTTAGGACTTCATTCATAAGCCTCATAAATGTACAACGGGCATTGGATAGGCCAAAGGGCATAACCTTCCATTCATACAACCCCTCATTTGTTTTAAAGGCAGTCTTCCATTCATCCCCTGGCCTTATCCTAATCTGGTGATATCCACTCTTTAAATCAATTTTTGAAAAGTACTTAGCACCCCCCAAACAATCGAGTAGATCCTCAATCCTAGGTATGGGAAATCTATACCTTATGGTGATCTTGTTGATGACCCTTGAGTCCGTACATAGTCTCCAACTGCCCTCCTTTTTGGGTGCCAAGACTGTAGGCACCGCACCAAGGCTCAAACTCTTACCAATCAACCCTGATTCTAGTAGCTCTTCAATCTGTTTGGCCATCTCTGGATTTTGTTGGGGTGTGAGCTTATATGTTGCTTTGTTTGGCAAGGTAGACTCAAGGAAAAATTCTATACAGTGGCTTATATCTCTGACAGGGGGTAGAAACCTTGGTATCCCATATGAAATGATGCCTTTGTACTGGTCCAGTAACTGTTGAACTGCAGGGTCTACTAAACTTTCTTTCTTTGGTGTGCTATCTCCTTCTCTAGCCACTCCTGTGGTTCTTGGGACAAGGATCAATGCATAGCAGACTTCCTCTCCAACAACTTCCTTCATGAGTTCCTTTCCTTCCATCACCAACACCTTAGCCTCCTTTTCTTTAGGCTCTTCTTCATTCTTCATCAAAGGAAACAATTCAATAACTTTCCCATCTTTGTTGATAGAGTAGGTGTTTCTAAAGCCATCATGGTGTGCTTTTAGATCATATTGCCATGGTCTCCCAAGTAGGAGATGACAAGCATCCATCTTGACTACATCAAACAACAATCTGTCCTTGTAAGATCCTATTTGGAACTCCACCCAAGCCTGCTCTTCTACAATGGCTTGTTGACCCTGGGTGAGCCATGAAACTTTGTATGGACAAGGATGAGATATCTTTTTAATTTTAAGTTTCTCTACCATTTCTAGAGACAAAATTCTCCGTAGAACCAGAATCAACCCGAACTTTACACACCTTACCTCTTGATTTACAAGTCGTCTTGAAGAGGGACTTCCTTTGTGGGGGCTCCTTGTGAGGCATCTTCATGGTAGTAACTGCCCTTCTGATCATCAGGGCCTCTCCTCTTTCAGGGTAGCCATATGCAATTGGAGCATTCACACTTTGGTATGAGGTAGTGCTTTGACAGTCTAATTCTTGGATCAGATTTGTCCTCCTTTCTCCCATGGAACTTGTACTTTCTTTCTCTAGACATCTATTAGCCATGTGCCCTTCCTGATTGCAGTTATAACATCTGATAGGTCCTCTCCCTTGTGACCTTCCTCTCAAACTAGGCCTCCTGCCCTTGAAGTTACCTCTATTGTTGTTACCATTGTTGTTACCTTCACCTCTGTGATGTTCTTGATTAGAGTCACCTTGGGAACCAAAACCATTCCCTCTTCCTCTAAAAGGACTCCTTCCCCTTTGCTGTCTACCTCTTCCTCTACCATTCTGATCTTGTCTTCTTTTGAACTTCTCTTCCACTTTGGATGCCAATTGGTAACACTTTTTTACAGTCCTAGGGGTGTGTAAATTCAACTCTTCTTGAATAGAAAACTTTAGCCTATTCATGTATCTAGCCAACCTCTCTCCTTCTATCTCCTTTGTCTTGGACTTCATGCACAATTTCATGAACTCTTTAGTGTATGTGTTCACGTCCATATCCTTTTGTCTAAGGTTTTGTCTTCTCCTATGGAGTTTACCTTAATAATCTTGCGCCACATATGCTCCCTTCACCAAACTCACCATTCTCTTCTAGGTAGACACTCTACCCTTGTCTTCCTTCTACCTCTCATCTTGGGCAAAGTTCCACCATGTCAAAGCAGATCCCTTCAACTTTGACTTTGCTATCTTCACTTTCTGGTGTTCAGGGATGTCTTCACATTCAAAGAACCTTGTGAGGGAGTCGACCCAATCCATGACCAAGTCTGGTTCCATTCTCCCACTGAAAATTGGCAGTTCTAACTTCCCATCCATAGTCCTCTCCATGACCTTTAGGGCATTTAGAAGGGGCCTTTGGTCTGCAGGAACCTCGTATTCTTCCTGCTCTAGGATCTTCTCTTCATCCCATTCTTCACCTTCTCCAGAGTCTCCATCTCCCCTCCTATCCACCTTGTCCTTTAATCTTTCTAATTCTTCTCTCATGGCCTTGTTCTCGTCCATTATTGCTCTACTTTCTGCCATTTGTTCTCTAACAATCCTTGCATGTTCCACATTTGTCATCCTTGGAGGTAGCTCTTCTGCTTCTCCTCCTGCCATATCTTCTTCAAGTTCTTTTCCCAAGGGTTCCTTTCCCTTGCTCTGATACCACTTGATGCAGAGCCTGACACTATGTATACTTCAACCTATAGATGATATGTTCTTCCACCCTCTGAAAAGGATGATCTCAACCCCTAGGGCTCCACACCTTCAAGATATTACTCTCATTCCATCTACAACCATAATCATTGAACAATCCCTATTGTTCAATCCCATACTAAGGACAAGTCCATTCCTTATCCAATAGATCAATTAGGTGTGCTAGAAAGGAAACCACAAGGTTAGGGAGTGGACTTGGTTTCCTAGTTCCCCAAAATGTCCTTACTCAGACTATAGGATTCCAAGTCTTCAAAAGACCACTAAGTTCCAAACAGTGATTTTGAGCCTTTTAGGCCTTCTCGGCTAGTAGCCCTATGTAGAGGGTTTTTGTGGGACAAGTCTTGAAACCTCCAAAGGACCCTACCAACAAAATACAGATTTAGATACCCTTTTTGAAGATGGTTCAAACCCCCAAGGTACAAATGCAGATCTCTAGATTCAGTACCCAAACCCTATTAGGCCAAGGAGACCTAATAGCCCTCAATTAGCCCTCCTAAAAAGGAAAGTCTTCACTAGTCGCTACTTAGAACTAAGCCACCACTTGGATCATGTCTTTGATCATTCACACATCCCCAATCCACCACTGGATTCGATCAATCCACTCCCAAAGTCCCTTTGGACACTCACTCCTCAAAAAGTGCCCACCAAGCACATAAACATGCTTGGTCTAGGGCTGGGTGTTAAAATTGGTTAACAAAGACTTCTAGCTTCCTACCTTTGGAATCCTACAGTTCATAGCCCCAACTTGCATTCCCCAAGTGGCCGTGGTGATCCACTGGTGACAATTCAAGTTAGGGCCATTTTGGTTTGGATCCCTTATTCTGACCCACGAATGCAAGATAGAGAAGTTGTTACAAATCCCTTATGATGGATTGTTCAGAATCTCTTACTGGGTAAATTAGAGAAGGATTATAGAGGACTCTTCTACCATGTGAGACTTCAAATCAAACAATGCAAAAGACCAAGCAAAACACCATGAAAAGTCGCTGTCCACTGTAAAGCCAGAAATTGTCTTTTTATTGCTTAAACACCAAAATCTTCATACCATCCTTCTCCCTCGATTAAACTTGGTTCAATCAGGTATATTAAGGCTTCCCTCAACGTCCCCAACTGATTTTTGAACATTTGAACCGTTGGAGAAGGGGAAAAATCGAAATGTTGTAAATTGCAACTTTTCTTGCAAAGTTGTAAAATGCAACTTTTGCAACTTTTCAACTTTTTGAGCAACTTTTGCTCCTAATGCATTTTATGCATTCTAAGACCCCTTATGGACCCCAAATGGATCCAAATGACAAAATATGAAACAAAAACATGTCCTATACTAAAAATGGATCCTTTTGACCAAAATTGCCAAGTGGCTTATAAGAGTTGCCAACTTGTCAAATGGTCTTACAATTGGATCTTTATTACATAGATGGATCATTTGATCCTTAAGACCTTAATACCTATCAACTATGATTCTAATCATTGTGGAGGAGGGGTGCTCCTGCACCAGACTCCCTGTCAACAAAGATTCCCTCTTAGTAGGGGCAGCATTCTCATTGCTTTGATTATCACAATAAAATAGAGCCGATTTCAATGTTTGACGAAACATGGAGCTTTTGTAGTCACACTGCTACATGAGCTTGCTGATCCTCTGCAAGGAGCATAACACTCTCCATTTGCCACTCAAGCTCCCTCTGAATCTAATTTCCTTCTCTTAAAATAAATTGATCATAAGACAATCTGAAAGGTTCTTCTTCAAGAGATGTTTCTAGTAAAGAGCCACCAACTCAGCTCAGGTTGCAATCTCTCATCATCCTTGTGCTTCTTGATCTGTCCTGGAAGCATATTAGAGAGATTAGAAATAGACTCAAACTAGATCCCAAAGAGAAATATACAGACTAATGCTAGAAGCATACATGATTCACTATTCCCAATTTTATTGCATGAATTAACTACATAAACTTCATGATCAATATTCAAGGGTACAGTCATAAAATACTTATCTCTTTATTGATAAATTTGTCTTTTAACAGGTGCAAGTATGTTTCATAGCCCCTGTGCAAGCCAGGCAAGGCAACACGGCCTGCGGCTCTTAGTGCTTTGAGCCATAGAACCCATGTTTATGCAAACAAATCTCATAGAAGCACTGAGATTCAAATCAAATATTTCAAACCAATATATATTTAATGCAGAAACAATACAATCTGATTGTTGACAGCAGAATGAATACTACTTCTAACTCCATGCACAAGATGCTTGCTTACACCCGCTCTGATACCATGTTAATGTTTTACCAGGAATTGAAATAAGCAGCAAAACATGACAGAATAAAGAATAATAAGACACTAATATTTATCCTGGGAAAACCCTCCACGAGGGAAAAACCCAGCTACAACGCAAAATGATCTCCTTTATTTATGATAAAAATGGCTGTATACAATATCTTCAGATTTTCAAAATACTCTATATAAACTCTTAGAATTTTTAGAAGAAAACTCTCGGCACAACATCACAAAGAAAATATACATTGAACTGAAAGCTCCTATCACAAGATATAATCGCTTCTCAAAATAATATCAGTGCATCAATCTGTGGAATCATCAACTAATCCGTGACACCAAATAGAGACCATATATATAACATAAGCTCACGAACCATCCAACATTGAGTTCAAAGGAATGTGAGGAGATAACAAGACTTCTTGAAATGGTAGACCATTCACATGGAAGAGATAACTCTTCGTGTGTAGATGCGAGAGTCTCTTCAGTTGCCCATGACGCAAGAGACTCTTTAGTTGCTCATGACACCACATACACAGCCATACACGGTGACTTTTCATGTATCCCGACAAGAGTCTCTTCTTGAATGATCATAAAATACTAACAATAAAATTCCTTCTGAAGCTACATACTTCAACACTCATTACAAGGGATTGCACCTTGAACTTCTCCCTCACACAGAAGAACTAATTAACAAGGGATTGCACCTCGAACTTTTCCCTCACAGAGAAGAACTTATTAACAAGAGATTGCACCTCGAACTTCTTCCTCACAGAGAAGTCATTAATTGAGTCCAATGTTTGACCAAACAAGAAGCTTTTGTAGTCACATTGCTTCACAAGCTTGCTGATCCTCTACAAGGACATGACACTCTCCTTTTGCCACTCAAGCTCCCTTTGAATCTTCAAGCACTTGCATCAACCTCCTAACCTTATCCCAAATCACCCTATTTTGGGGCTACCAATGTCAAATTCAGATTGACTATGCAAATTTGTTCTCTGCAACTGAAGAGTCTCCCTCTAAATATAATATCCTCGTCTTCGAAGAAGCAGATCACAATGACAAACTGTACAAGTTTCTTTCTTTTTAGTGACACCAAATCAGACCCAAGGCTGCAAGCAGTGTTCACATGTTCATTTCTACAACCTGCATGACTTTGCATGTAATGTCTCATCATCTAGTTGCTTCTCGATCCATCCTAGAAACATTTTTAGAGAGATTAGTAGAAGTTCATAGAATCAATCTATCTCAAAGAGAATAAACATACACGAGTCACTATTCTAATGTCAAAATTAATAACTATATAAAAGATTTATGAAATACTTATTCAACGGTATAGACATAAGATACTTATCTCTTTATTGCCTAAACTTCCTCACAATGATTCTTCAACAATTATGCAAATTTGCCATTTGCAGATTGAGCGCTCAGCTCTCTCCAAATCCATGGGAGCCTACGTGAGCTGTGCTATATGTTTCCCAGTTACCAACCCAATGCGAGCTGCAAGGTATTGACATAAAATCAAAACTACATTGGAAGGAATCATCAACCAAACAAGCTCAAACCCAAAATGAGACCCTCCAATCTCCATTGCCCACTTTGCAAGCTCAATATACCCCATTGACATTAGAAATGCAGATCTTAGATACGAATTTGTTGATGTTTGTAGCTTCGATTAGATAAAATAGATATCATATTAATATTATGAGAAAAGATCAAATTATGCATACATAATACATATATACATACCAAAATATATATAATAATAATTGACTAAGTTGCCGGTTCGGGTTCGAGTTCGAAGAACCGGTTCGCCAAAATTTTGAAAAGGGGTTCGGGTTCGGGTTGATTAGTACAAAAATATGTAATTTTATATATATATATACATATTTTGATATTTATGCAGCCTAGAAGCACGAGTTAAGATTAGAATGTCACATAGTATCATAAAAAGTAAACATTTAAACAATAAAAACACTTGTAAATTTGTAATCATACCATCATGAATCATGAATCCATGATCATACCATCATATCCTTCAAGTTCAAGTTCAACATCAAAGATTCAAAACATCTAAATTAAATCAGAACATCAGTTCAAGTATCATTGATTCAAGTTCAACTAATGGATTCAAAATTTATTGATATTCAATGTTCATTATTCTATTCAAATTCTTTAGCATCTTCTTCTTCTTCTTCTTCATTGGCATTAGTTGACTCATAAATAGAGCTAAGGCCAATGCGGTCAGCTGCACTAATAATAGTATTTGCTTCAAAATATTCACATTCCTCAAGTGCGAGCCAAGATGTGGACGCATCCAAGTTTGCAAGCTCTGCATTTATAGCCCACCTCTTCGTCTCCCCTTCATTGTATTCTTTAGTCTTGTGAGAGACAAGACGCAAGTTGTAATGCACAAATACCAAGTTCTCCGCTCTTTTAGATTGCAACCTATTGCGCTTCAATGAGTGGAT
>MU225200.1:1516518-1540482 GCA_018584345.1 Thuja plicata
CCTTTCTTTTAAGTGTGTTTGTAGGGGGTGCTTCACTTTCAGTGCCAGCTGAGGTAGGAAAAAAGGGGTGATCTTCTATCACAACATCTACAGAGTGGGGTTGCATTCCCTTTGCTTTTTTTTTTTACTTTTACTACTATTGGCTACAACTTGTCTATGTTCTTCTCTCTCTTCTGCTGCCTCATGCTCTGCAATATATTGTAATACTGTTGCATTTGGTATAGGTGCGTTTTTTTTCCAAGGCATTTCTTGACTCCTCTTCCAGGTAATCCACACAAATGATCTGCCACACGATAATATGAACTATTCCTTACTGCATCACAACCCCAACATTTCCAACGGAATCCACCACCTCTGGGAAGGGCACTTAGAATATCAACATACTTCCACAAAGGAGAATCAGAAGGGGGTTCTACTATTGGGTCAATATTGCGGTTACCTACTGAGGATGAGGTAGATGCCATTGTAGTTTCTTTTCCTATGGCAAGAAATTTGTATACATATTCAATATAATAATAAAACAAGAGAATGAAAAATTCTAGAAAATAATGGACAAATGAAAGAGAAATGAAAAAAAAAAAAAATGCTTAGACAAAAACAAAAACTTGAAGCAAATGGAACAAGAACTTACCGCTTCCACTCATTGTAAGCTTGCAAAGGTGTAGAAATGAGGCACAATCACTTGAAGAAGGTCCACAAATCAAGCTTTCAACTCCTCGCACGACCAAGCTCTTGCTCAAACACCTATCTCCTCTTGCTCAAGACCAAATAAGTTGTTTGCACACCACAAATGAGAATTAGAAGCAACAAAAATGTCTTTAAACTCACCTTTTTAGGGTTGTGGATGCCAAGTTTTAATTAAATATGCCATAAAAAAACGTTTTAAGTCAAACCGTGGGTCAAATTTGCACCAAATTCATTTTTTTTTGTGAAATTCGCCCGGGTTCGAACCATCTCAACCCGGGTTCGAATTTGGTCTTCAAAAATCGGACCCTGCCCAAAATTTTCGAACCCGCAGTCAAACTTGACCCGGACCTTGTACCGGTTCGAATTTATCCGGGTCTGGAGGGGTCAGGGGCCGAACCCGGTAACTTAGATAATTGATATTATTATTATATGTATATTGATACATATACATATATTCATATTTAAGAGAGTTATAATTGATCTCTTCCCATATTATTAATATTTCTGATTGATTAAATTACATTGATCGAATAACATCAAATATAAATTTGATGATTGAAATGCTTAATGATCGTATATCTTAATCGATCACAAAGTTCATCGATTCACAAGTAATCGATATTGATTATCATCGACATAGAAATGACTTCAATATAATCACCGATTAATATTGGTTTGATTTAACATACTATATACACCGATCTGTATTGGTTAATCTTCACCAATTAATATTTGATATGAATATCGATTGAGTATTGGTTATGATTACCGATTAGCATCGGTTATGAATCGTTGTAATTTGTTATGCTTAAGAGGTATAGTGAGGAGGCATGTCAATAGAGAGACAAATCTCCACGTGGAGGCATGTCTATCTATTGGCATGGCTTCTCATATATATATATGCCTCTCATATATCGAATGTAGACAAGCATATACATCAATTAAATGCAAGTCTTATATATATTCGATCAGCAAGTAATTCTGGAAATATTTCTGTCAGCATTTGTTTTATAGTACTTCCATATTCTCATTGTGCATCATTAAGTAAAATTGAAGTATTATTTGTGAAATTCAATCTCTTATTTGTTGGATACCTGAAAAGAAGAAAAGATCTATATTATTGAATATACAAAATAAAGAAATAAAATTAAATCCATATTTCTATTTGCTATAAATCTAATCACTTTAACATGGTATCAGAGCTAGTTTAACGAAAATCCGATTAGATTGAAGATAGACAAGTGATTAAAACTATAAATTTAGTATAATCACATTCCTCTCTACATAATGGCAAGTGGAGTCAGATTCAAAGATCGTCTTGAAGGAGCCACAAATTTTGTCTCATGGAAATTCAGAATCATGCTCACCTTGAGAGAAAATGAATTAGACTCATTTGTAAAAGAGAATATACCAGAACCAAATGATAATGATGAGAAAATTCAGTCGAATAAGAATAATGGAAAGGCTATGAAAATAATAGTGGATGCAGTTAGAGATCACATAGTCCCAATCATTTTGAAATATGATACTGCATATCACATGTTCAAAGCCATAGCAAACATGTATGAGATAAATAACACTAGCAGAGCAAAAGTAAAAATGTATTAGAATTCATTCATTCAGATTTATGTGGACTCATGTTTGTACCCTCTATGGGGGATTCTTGTACTATGTAATATTTATAGATGATTCTCCCGAAAAACATGGATTTATTTCCTAAAAAATAAAGTCTGAAGAAATCCTTATGAGATTCAAGGAATTTAAGACACATGTAGCGAACTTGTCAGGGAAGAAAATCAAAACACTAAGAACAGACAATGGGGGGGAATATACCTCTGATATATTTAAAGAGTTTTGCATAAATGTCGGGATCAAGAGGGAGTTCACTATACCCTACAATCCTCAACAAAATGGAGTAGCTGAAAGAAAGAATAGGACTATAGTAGAAGCTGCTAGAGTTATGATGTATGACCAAAACATAGAAACCTCCTTTTGGGTTGAAGCCTCTCAAGCAGCCGTCTACATTCAGAATAGATGCCCACATTCACTTCTAGACAACAAAACTCCAAAAGAAGTCTTCACAGGTATAAAACCTGATATTAGCCATTTAAGAATTTTTGGCTGTCCCATATACATCCATGTGCCTAAAAAACAGAGGTCCAAATTGAACCCTCTGGAAAGAAAGGAATATTTGTGGGATATAGTGAAACTTCTAAAGCTTATAGAATCTATATTTCCGGTCAAAAATACATTGAACTTAGTAGAGACGTAACATTTGAAGAAGACATTGCCTTCAAGAGATCCAAAAGCTCCCTTGAGTTAGAAAATCAAGATCCTCCTAAAAACATGGAAGAGGATCCGATTCCTGAGGTTCAGAGGGAGACTCCATCAGAAAAAGACAATGATGCTCACAATACTCCATTGGAAGAACTTAACAACACAAACCGAAAGAGATCTCTTTGGGCCAGAAAAGTAACCCAGGAAGCTGAAAACTTTGCAGCCCCAAAAGGAACCTTCCGAGAGAGCAAAAGACCTCACAGATTTTTAAACTGTGGCATTAATGAGTGAGATCATAAATGTAGAACCTGCAAGTGTTGAAGAAGCTCTAGAACATCATGTATGGAAAGATGCCATGACAGAAGAGTACCAATCCATCATAAAGAATAATGTCTGGGATATTGTAGTTAGACCTAAAGTCAAATTAGTGGTGTCCTCTAAATGGCTCTTTAAAATAAAACATGCAACAAATGGCAACATGGAGAAACACAAAGCCAGATTTGTAGTTAGAGGGTTCTCACAAAAGGAAGGCATTGACTATGAAGAAACTTTTGCTCCTGTTGCATGATATACATCCGTTGGAACTATTATAGCCATTGCCGCATCAAAAGGATGGAAAATCCACCAAATGGATGTGAAGACAACGTTTCTGAACAAAACTATTGAAGAAGAAGTATATCTCGAGCAGCCAGAAGGATTCACTATTCACAATGCTGAATGTCATGTTTGTAGGCTAAAGAAAGCATTGTATGGTCTCAAACAAGCTCCCCGAGCTTCGTATGAAAGAATTGATCACTATCTCCTGGGGTTAGGTTTCTCCAAGAATGATGCAGATCCCAACCTTTACTTCAAGGTAACAAATGGTGACATGGTAATCCTTATTTTATACGTTGATGTAAAAAGGATTTAGTCTCAGAATTTGAAATGAAGGATTTGGGAATCCTTCACTATTTTCTGGGATTAGAGGTTTGGCAACATGCAGATAACATCACTCTGAGCCAAGGAAAATATACAGTTGATATTCTGAAGAGGTTTGGAATGTTGGAGTGTAGACCAATGTCCACACCTATGGAAACAAACTTGCATAAACTAAAGAAAGCTGGTGCGGACTCAGAATTTGCAGACCCTACACTCTACAGATAAATTATTGGATCCCTGATGTACTTGGTCAACACTAGACTTGATATTTGTTATGCTGTGAATGCACTCAGTCAATTCATGTGTGAACCAAAAGAGATACATCTTGTTGCAGCAAAACACATCTTGAGATACCTTTGAGGCACTATTGGATATGGCCTTAAATATAAACAAGTAAACCTTGATCTTCATGGTTACACAGATTCAAATTGGGCTGGAAATGTAGTTGACAGGAAATGCACATCAGGATGTTGTTTTAGTCTGGGATCAGCGATGATTTCCTGGATTATCATAAAGCAATCATCTGTTGCACAGAGCTCCATAGAAGCAGAATACATTGCTGCCTCCATGAGTGCAAGAGAAGCTGTGTGGCTTAGAAAGCTTCTAGTAGGACTGTTTGGACAACCCTTGGAACCCATTGTCATCCATTGTGACAATCAGAGTTGTATGAAGCTCTCCGTGAATCCAATGTTCCACGACATACCTAAACACATTGAGATTCCTTATCACTATGTTAGAGATATGGTGGAAAAGAATGTGATTTAGTTGAAGTATATTAGTACAAGTGATCAAACTGCAGACATCCTCACCAAGCCCCTCTCCAGGTCAAAAGTTGATCACTTTCGAGATAAACTTGGTATGGTTGATAATGTAATTTGAATTTGAGATTGAGTCTAAATTGTATTTCTATTTTGTACTAATATATTAAAGATGTTTAATGTGTAAACTCTTTTTTTGTCATGTGTGTGACTCCATGACTTAATGGACCTCCTTCTGTGTGCATTGTAGAAAGGTGACGATTTTTCGACAATATACACTTGTATTTGATTGATATTGTAGGGTGACGACTTTGCAATATTCAATCTCTCCATCATGATGGATATCATGTAACTTGATATCCGTGGACATGTCATGATGGCTAGGATCTCTTAGACATCATGGTAGATATCACAAGGCTGATATCATTAAATAAACCATAGATGATTTAGAGATCTTCATGGCATGATTCAATATCCATATGGTAGACATCATGAGACGTGATGTCAGTGCACATACCATGGATATTTATGAGCTATGGTGAATATCATGTGACTTGATATTCCTGCATATACCATATCTCATTATATCATGGTGAGGTGATATCTCCTCTCTTTCACAATTAATGGATTTATTGTGATTTGCATCTTGATGGATTTTATCTTCCCTAGCTAAGAGGGAGTGTTGATGTTTGTAGCTTCGATCAGATAAAATAGATATCATATTAATATTATGAGAAAAGATCAAATTATGCATACATATATACATACCAAAAAATATATAATAATAATATCAATTATTATTATATATATATATATTTTGATACATATACATATATTCATATTTAAGAGAATTATAATTGATCTCTTCCCATATTACTAATATTTTTGATAGATTAAATTACATTGATCGAATAACATTAAATATAAATTTGATGATCGAAATGCTTGATGATCGTATATCTTAATCGATCACAAAGCTCATTGATTCACAAGTAATCAATATTGATTATCATTGATATTGAAATGGCTTCAATATAATAACCGATTAATATCGGTTTGATTTAACATACTATATACACCAATTTGTATTGGTTAATCTTCACCAGTTAATATCGGCAGTATTTGATATGAATATTGATTGAGTATTGGTTATGATTACCGATTAACATCGGTTATGAATAGTTGTAATTTGTTATGCTTAAGAGGTATCGTGAGGAGGCATGTCAATAGAGAGACATGTTTCCATGTGGAGACACACCTATCTATTGGCATGGCTCCTCATATATATATGCTCTCATATATCGAATGTAGACAAGCATATACAACAATTAAATGCAAGTCTTATACATATTCGATCAGCAAGTAAATATGGAAATATTTCTATCAGCATTCGTTTTATAATACTTCCATATCCTCATTGTGCATCATTAAGTAAAATTTAAGTATCATTTGTGAAATTCAATCTCTTATTTGTTGCATACCTGAAAAGAAGAAAAGATCTATATAAGTGAATATACAAAACAAAGAAATAAAATTACAGCCATATTTCTATTTGCTATAAATCTAATCACTTTAACAGAATTAATTCTCCCTGGAACACCTTCCATTTGTGACGTGCTGACCATCTCAGTACTCTTATTTGTAAACAATCCTTCATAAACACATTGAACATAAGAACCCCTTTTTTTTCTGGTTCTGGGTCTTCACTTAGACCTGCTCTGATACCTTGTTAAGTTTTGAACCCGAATAGTATAAACAACAAAGATCAGATAAACCAATAAATACAAGGACACTAGAGATACCTTGGGAAAACCCTCCTCGAGGGAAAAACCCAGCCACACCAAAAAGGTACAACTTTATTGAATGCCGAATCAAATAGTGTTCTTCGAGCTTCTGATTTTGACACTTACCCATCAAAACTATCAACCTTATACAAAGATCGATCACTAAGCTATGCAAATACAGAATATAAGACTTTCAAGTATCTCACAGATACAATTGATAATGAGAATGACTCATACATATCAATCTAATGCTCATAGATCATATACAGATTTATGCTGTAGCATAATCACACTGAATACATAGAGATAACCTTTTCTTCAGACAGAGAAATTATTAGAGCTTCATCTGCTATATTCTTCACACCCCCAAAACTAAGAAAAAGATCAACATGCACCATACAAGGAGACTTTTCCCGCTGAAGACAGAGACATTGCCGTTACACAAGGTGGATTAATTGCGGTTACATAATCAAACGACATCTTCAATAAATGAATCGACGCATCCATGAGGAAACCGTAGACTTCAAACAGCCAGCATTAACCAAGCACACGCACAATCCCATAACGGTAAACACTCGATACAAGACTGCCAGCAAGGACGATGACATGTGCCAGGAATAAGGAAGAGCCTCTACTCGAAGAGGATCAATAACAGGATCAAAATGTCTCTGCAACTCCATAGAAAAACAAAGGACAATAGAAACAACACCATCCATAATCACACAGATTTCTGAGAAGCTCGTTCAGACAAATTCAGGTATCAAGATCTTTCTCGCAGCTAGTAACTTCAACACCAAAGTGTTGCAATCTTTTCATATAAATCTCCACTCCGCTATTCATTGAATATTTTATTGAATACTAATAAATATTTAATTAACTATTTTATTATTTTTCATAACTATTTTTATTATTTCTCAATTTAATCAATTTAATTTAATTATGTATAATTATATACATTGTTAACTAATAATGTAAACATATAATGAATCCTTTAGTATACCTAGTGCCTATCAAAACATTAACAATGCGCCGCAAACGGGAACGGGAATAATAATTTTTTTTTAATGTTACTGAAATGTAGTTTCAAGATTACCAATATTTGGCACCGGTCAATGAATACATTGCTTTAATAAAAATTTGGGACGGCTATGGATTTCCATGAAACCTTACGAAAGCTGAGCACCACCAAGTGAAAAGAATAAAATGATGACGAGAAAATCCAATGACGAATATATTTTCAATGGTTGTGAACATTTTTTAGGTGTTCTGAACAATGGATCATCGAGGAAATCAGCTCGTCACATTCAAATTAAAAACGGCTTCGACATAATTATAAAGATTCATTTCCATATATAGGAACTATTTAACAACATTGAAACATTGTACTCTAGCTCTTAAGCCAAGAAAGGATTCAACTGTATTTTAATTTGGAAATGTGAACATACCAATTAACTAGTGGTCCATAAAAGCTGCCATGCAGTTTTGTGTATTTTATGTCCCTTCTGTCAAGAGAACAAGCAAAAATTTGGTGATTTGGTTAAAAACGAACAAGAGCTGTTAAAATGAGACTACTTCCAGCATAAACGTATTGATAATTTATTGACAAGATTTTTGGAAAATGTATTGAAAACATTTCAAAAACTTTGGGAAAGCGAATCCAAATCATTGACGTTGGGTGCTTTAAAACCTAATACATGGACAATAGGATATTACTCGGGGGAAAAAGGGCCCTGCCATAACTGCCCACAAGTGTCTTCTGAAAAATCTAGACGCTGATCGTGTAAGTTTAAGTGCATAACATGCTAGCAAATATTACACACGCCCTCTTTATGCTTTCAGATTTAATTTGCAATCAAAGGAAGTGCAAATGCCTTATTTCAGATTTTTCTTTTTCTTGCATACACGGGAGGATGAAAGGGGGAAGAGACGTGCAGGGGATCTAGGGGTTTAGTTCCAATTCCTACACAGGCAGGGAGGATGCTGACAAAGGTTGATGTGTTGATAATTTCACTTCCCCAGTTACATTTTCTTAAAGTTTATAAGATTTTTTTTCTTTTTGAAATTGCTTGTGTGCTCTTTCTATGCTTCCTCATTTTGCATTCATGTGTAGTAGGGTATTTGCAGCAACGTACAGAGGGGAAAAAGCATGAAAACGAAGTCCTTGGTAAGCCATGCTCATTCCGTAAATACGATATCCTCATCATCAGAGTTCCTGTATGTACAAAGACGATCTGTATGATGAATACGAAGGGCGTAATGAGAGAATTGCTTCTGAGCAGTGCGGGTGTGAAGTTAGAAGACTCTTTTCCCCTTCTCTAGGTTTTCTATCGGAAGCGGTGGGAGCAAATGCATGGGATTTACTGGCGTCACCTGGAAACATTGGTTGCGCTTATTAATTGCCGCTAGACAAAAGTAGCGGATGGGAAGGGCAAAGATCGCAGGGCGTATGTTGATACTTTGTTTTCTCCGACTGTTGATGGTGGGAGATTTTTGACGGATCTAGAGATGGTGGCTGTGTGCTCAGAGTTCATTAACCCCGACACTAACACCACATCGATTACCATATAGTTCAAGTGGAAATATTGGTTGTGCTTATTAATCGCCGTTGGACAAAAGTAGCGGACGGGAAGGGCAAAGATTACAGGGGGTATGTTGATACTTTCTTTTCTCTGACTGTTGATGGTGGGAGATTTTTGACGGATCTAGAGATGGTGATTCTGTGCTCAAAGTTCTTTAACCCCGACACTAACACCACATCGATTACGTGGTGAAATATCCAAATATCCAGGCCAAGGTTCTCAAGGAAATTGAAGGCGTTGGTGGTAACTTGGTGGAGGAGAAACTTTATTCTAAAATGCCATACCTGGAGGCGGTTGTGAAAGAGGCGCTGTTGTCGTTACAAAAGATTGTAGTCTTGGGGGTTATGATATTCCTGCGGGAGTGCCTGTGAATGTTTGTGTTGGGCTGATGGACAACGATCCAACAGAGTGGGGAAATCCTACGGAGTTTGTGCCGGAGAGATTTATGCTGCCTTGTCGATTTCGTCCATGGTCACTTCACATACTTCCTACGCAGAAATGCAAGTCCATCTCCACTATTTTTATTGTTTGTTGCAGAGACCGTTTTGGTTGTTTGAGGTCCCAATTTTGGTGGATTTAATGAATAGTTTTCTTCGCAGTTGCACTAAAAAATGTTTTTCAGCTGTTTTTTTTCACCCGTGTCAAACCAACTATGAATGTAATAGCCACATTACTGGTGACGGTAAGTATGTCGTACTTTAGAGTTGAGTATTACATTTTTTCCCTTCCAATATGACTGATATGATTGAGATGACTCCGATATGACCAATGTGATTGACTATGATTGAGGTGGAGTGGGAAGTGTTTAACAATTGGAGTCTAGATCAATGTTTTAGTAAAGTTCCAAACGGTCACGTATGCCAAAAGCAGTATGACACAATTTTAAACAAATTCAAACGGATACAAATCGACGACATGACAAATGGAAAAATGAAGTGATAGAAATTTGAATGGTTCAGATTGTTTTGATGGTCGTCCTCTCTACAAAATTGTTGATCATTCGATGAAACAATCAGCTCTTCTCTTTCAAATAGTGAAACCTGCGGATGCGCACTTGGCCCAAAACCTAGGAGTACTCGGTGCGGGGACATCCCCGGGACGGGTACTTGGAGTACCCAAGTACCCTCGTTGCCGCCCAAGCGCCGCCGCACCATGGCTGCACCCGCTTGGGTGCATGAGGACTCCTAGACGTCTCGGGATGTTAGGGGGACTTGGGTAGTCCAAGTACCTGTCTCGGGGACGTCCCCGCACCGGGTACTCATTGTAATCATCTTTATGATATTTGAATCTTTGATAGAACTAATATAAATGAAAATCCTATTTGCTGATAATTTGAATTTTGATTTTGAATGTTACTATAGTATTGGGTATGTTACTATGTTCTATGTTACTATGTTGAATGTTCAATGGTTCTGGTTGGTGTTGCAATTTTGCTATGTTCAAGTATTATTGTATTTCAAGAATCAATTTGATATGTTATACTGAAACATCAATTTGGTATGTTATACTGAAGCATTTCAAGTTCTACTGTATTTCAAGAATCAATTTGGTATGTTATACTGAAGCATTTCAAGTTCTATATGTATAGTATGCAGCACCACCCCCCTCACCCCAACCCCCCTGCCACCCTCCCCCCGCCGTCCCCAAATTGAGGCCCTTTTTTTTCCCGTTCTGGAAACTCATCCCGGCTCCCCCCTGTCCTGACGCCCCCCTGTGCCGGTGTTACACTGCTTTCAAATAAGGAAACGCCTTAGGCGTAAAATGAGTGCAATTTTTTTTTTCATATTCTTATTGTTAATGAAATTGAAGATGATAAGATCTATGTAAAACAATCCAAACGTGTCTTTAGAGTGAAAGTAGTAGAATACTCAGGACATCTGATGTCACTTAAAGGTATTAAGATGGACCCTAAAAGAGAGGATTTTTGGGTCTAACAAGATACTAAATGCTCTTCAGTTATCTCATTCTGCCATCTTCTCCTTATACCTGCCTCCAATTCCAACTTGTTGTGATGCTACCTCTAACTTTTTCTTCTCTGTAGGCACGTTGGTCCCTTTGACTCAATCACATCAACCAAAAGCATGCTGAGGCTGGCAGGACAACCCACTCTGATACCACTATAGTGATCCTAGGGTTGGTCTCACTGGTTTAACCAATCTCACAAAGTAAAATTAAAAAATTAAAATTTTGATGTGCACTGCATTCTCCAGGAAAAGAACAACAAATTGATAATTAACTTGACTTTCACAGTCCAGATAGTAGAAAGAATGACAGCTCAGTAAGCCACACTCAATGTGCCACTAACCAGTGAATATCACTTGAAAAATACATGAGTTCTGGTAGAAAATGCATGGTCGTTGTTGAATACATTGAAAATAAGGCAACTCATGACCTGATCCGGATTGCTGCTTCAGATGTAGGCCCATACACACCTGTGGAATGTTATTTGGATGCTCTAATTGGCTCAGATTTGAATTTACCTTCATAGATGCGCCTGGTAATGAGTGTAGCTCTCACTTTTTCTGTTCAACTTGTAGGTTTGTATGCTCAGGGTGGGTTAAGTATGTCATTTTATGCTTCCTTGGAATGTTTGGACTATAATTCACCCCCAAAACTGGTATTCAGTCACTAAACCAGTATACAAAATGCTTAGAATATCCTTGCAACTGTCATGCATACCTCAAGGTGGTGTAGCAGTGGTCTAGTTCTAGCACAATCACACATTATGGAGCAGATTTGGTTCACCTTGACCCCAATGTTGCTTCTCAGAGTGGAACCAGGTGGCAGGAGAGTGAAAGAGGGAAAAACATGTTGTGGTTGGACCCCTTGCAATTCCTCTCAATGTAGTGTATGCAGCTCCAATCTTCCAGACCTGTTTGGGCTGTGGCCCAGGACGAGATGTTCTGGCCCAACTTAGAAACTTGATTGTGCTCAGCTCCAACATTGAATAATTCAAGTTGCTCCACAAATGATAACAAGATCAGCATTGAGATGTAGTTCCTTTGAATTTGGCTTGGATTCTGTTCAAATAACTCTAGTGTATTCGTGCAAGGGTTTTCGTCCCAGTGACAACACCTTTGAAAATGCAAAACTGCAAAAATCATCGAAGTAATCCGATGCTCCAAAGCAAGGAAAAGTGTGCTTTTCCATGAGATGATCCTAGTGAAGCTGACCTTTCATTCTAAAATCTGTTAAGGTGTCCAAATTCAAATATTAAATTTTTAGAACTTTTTATTTAAATAATAATATTATTAACTATTACTGTATAACTATTTTATTATTAATATAATTTTGTTAACCACTTCTTATTTAATTTGGGAGATGTGCAAGGGACATGATTGATCCTTCCATATTTTAGTGTAGATCAAGATGTGATCAAAGGAAACTGTCATAAATTCTCTCAATTGTAAAATAAATACCTGATTCATACATGACTGAAATGTGACAGATACATTAGCCATATCAATTGGCATGACTATCATAGAAGCATAAATCGTTTGGGTAATAAATTGGCAAACCAGAGGGGTAGGATTTTTTTTGAAAAAATCAGGAAAACAAGGGATTTACAAAAAAATGTAAAAAATTGAAGAAAAACAGTTGATAACTACTTTTTAAAAAAAAATCAAAGGACATTTCCATGGCGTAGAAAATTATTTATGCTGTTTTCTGTGAATCTCTTTATTGCTGTTATTTATAATGGAGCTATGATTTCAAATTGCTATTAGAGTGTCAAAAATGAGTAAACAGCATTCAAGGATACTGTTTGATATATGATAGCGGACTGGTTTTTAATTATTAGCATGTGTTCTTGGGTCCAACTTTTAAAACATTTTAACAATTAATGAATTCCTTTGAAGAATTTGAACAATCTTGGTAAGAATCATATGAATACTCCGTGCATACAAACTGTTTGACAAAACTATATTAGCTGAGTGTTGAAAAAGAAATGCAAAAAAAATTGATAGCAATAGGGGTGGCCTCTTACATATAAAGCGACCTTAAGTATTTTATGCTTTTAAGCCTAAGATCATATTTTTGTTTCTCATTGCCAATGAATTTGCTCCCTCTGTGCCTTAAGTTTTTAATTCTAAGTTCTGCTACAAGTATGCAATTTGCATGAAGGCATGCGAAGGTACTCTTGAAATTTGCATATGCACACATATAAGCTCAATCTAGAAGGGCTTAGAATATAATCAATTCTTTGGAGTACGGATAGGAAAGAAAATGTCGTCTACCATTATTTTGCTTTCATTTGTTGACATAAATTGAATATAAACTTTTGGATGTTAAATATAATCTCTAGGGCACTTTTATAACAGTTGTTCCTTAAAATTATTGAAACTATAATATTACCATATTCTTTTCTTGTATTGTAAATTTTGCAGGCGTACCTCGTATTTTTACAGGCGAGAACTCTGAAGTACCATGTTTTCAATCAAAATTTTCAGATCTCTCTGATGCCCCTTTTGTGGATTATATTAAAGATTCAAGAATAAACATAAACATTCGACAAGTATATTAAAGTGTCATTTTGATTTTCTAGTTCTCATCAGCCTGTGATTGACTTTATTTACCATTGTTTCATTATTTGAGTATTAATATTAGCATTTCTTATATTTTGCCTCCTTGTTTGGAATATCTTAGACAAAGGTGGTGGTGTGCATTTAAATCATTTTTTATGTTGGCATGCTCCCATTAACATTTTAATTAGATATATCATTGTTTTCAAAGCCAAAGTTTCTCTCCTTTTTTCATTTTCAATCTGATGATGTTCAACCAGGAAAACTTCGACATGGAACTTCATTGACAAAAGAAGAACTTGTTCGGGAAAACTTCAAGTTTTGTTGAGAAATTATTAGATAAAAGATAAGCTAGGATTTTTTATTTGCCCTTTCTTTTTAGTTATGTCGTCAACATTTAACCTAAAAAATGTAAAACATAATTAACTCCTCTTTATTTGAGATAAGGAAATAAATTGAATTTATAATTCCTGATGATATAGTTGATGGCTGGACATTTCCTTGGCAATGGAAGCTTCATCAATAGAAGACTTTTTTTTTTGTCTTACATGATGATAACATCATTTAACATACACCAATTGTTTATGTAGCCATTAAAATATCTAAATTTGATGGCTAAAAAGAGTCAAATTTGCAAAAACATTTTCTTTCTTTCTTCATCAACAATTCTAAGGCTGCTTGCTTGAGCTTTTATGGTTGATCTGAGTATATTTATATTTTGCAATTATTTAAAAGCTATTTTGTTCATAAATATATATCTTTTAAATATTTTCTTCTTAATTTCTAAATGTTGTAATCATTTTGGATTGAGTGTGAGGGAAATATATTATTATAAAATATCACCAACTGTAAATTTGAGTGCTTAATTAACACAACTAATAACATAAACTTTAACAAAAAAAAGAAAAGAAAAAAATAAGTTAAATTGAGAGATGGGCACTAAAAAAAATTGAATATATATATATTTTTTTGTCAAAGTTGTGTAATTTCAAAAATAAAACTACTCTGGACAATCCTTCGTAAAGATTCATGATTGATTACATATTTGGATTTTGGTATTTGATTAAAATCAATTAGATAAAGAGGTGAAATTATATAATGTCAAGAAATGAAGTGTAATAGAATAAGCATGTTAAACAAAAATTATATATCTTTTTCTTTTTTGATTGATAGTAGGCCAATGCTTGAATTTTATTGATTAAAGTAAATAAAATATAATGAAACTTTGTTCACTGTGGGCACTGGTAGGAAAGAACAGAGAGGAAAACTTCCAGTCTTGTTTGAGATGTTAGTCCAGAAAGATTAAACAAGATTTTACAAAATAAGTGACGTGGGCATTCACCCATTTACAACTTTTAAATTGAGCAAGATTCAACATTTATATGGTTAGCTACATTTCCATAATATTTACATCATGTTCTCTTTCCCGAACACTAGCTTCTTTGTCAAAACTTGCAAACCTTGCTTCTCACGCTTGGCTGAGATCTTTGTTAGAATATATAAGAAAAACTTTGTAATGCTTAATAATCTTTGTTATCCCCGTCTGCCATAAAATTAACTATATACACATGATTGTCATGGAATGTGATGAATTGAGTTGCTTTATTCCTTTCATTTGGTGTCGAGGGTTTTTGGAACTTGCAAACTTTCTCTTTTGGCCGAGACCACAACATTAGTAATCCAAGAGTAATTAATTAGGTAATAAATTAAAATGTTAGTTACATGAGTTATAAAATTAATATCTTGGATTATCTCCTTCAAATAATTGCTACTTGAATGTAATATTAGGTTTGATAGCCCAAAACAAAACCATCTACTGCTTATTTGAATTATGGGTTAGCCTTTAGTCAATGAGCCTTTGATAAAGTTTAGTAATTACCACACTTGTTTTATATATATAAAGGAGCCTAAATAATCCATGATAAGATTTCCCTATTTCTAAGCTATTATATCAAGAAACATTAGCTTTCCCAAGTCCAATGTAATTCTCATATGCACCGTGCCTCAGACCAGATTTGAGGAGCTTTCTTAGATTCGAATTTATGAGAAGTCTTGTTTAGTTTGTGTGCCTATATATATATATATATATATATATATATATATATATATATATATATATATATGTGCATATCTATATATTTTGTATATATACATATGAATATATATGTTATGTGTGAATAGCAGGGGAATGACTATATGCCTTGTTAGCTATTTTCTTGTGTTTTTATGCAATTTATGTGTTAATTTTAATATAATGAGAAAGGAGACTAGGTAATCGAACCTCTTTTTTATTTTCAAGGAAGTTAGAAAAATATTTGAAATTGAACTTTTACCTTACTACAGTAAAGTAGCTATCATAATATTAGAGAAAATGAAGTTTAACCCTAGGTTCAATTCTGATATAGATCCTTTAAAGTAACAAGGATGACTATACAAGGATAAGCATAGCCACACTCCAGTAGCCATTTCACCCAAAGATATAGCCCTGAGGGCTTTTATGTTGAAGTCAACATAGAACCTACTGTTCTTTCTGTGTTGACTTCAAGATAAGAGAGCCTCAAGATTATATCAAAATTAAAACTCGCTATGGTTTAGTATAAATCCTAAAGACATCACATGTTTCCTATATTAGGCTGGTGATTATTCCTTTGTCTTATAGCTTTGCTTCTTGAGTATAATGGTAGGTAGGAAATAAAATATATCTTCAATAAATAAAATAATTCTCAAATAAAAATAGCTCTTCTTCCAATATAAATAAAGCATTTAATACAACATATCTTTTTAATATATTTTAGAACTATTTTATTTTCATTTACTTAAAAAATATTTTATAGTTCAAATTTTATTTTTAAAAATTAGGAAAAAACAAAATATATTAAGAGCACGTGGCTTTTAACCATGTGGTCGTGGGTTCTGGATTTTTGGATGGGTTTAGCGTATGGAGGCAGGTCCTGGACGTGCAAAAAATTTGAATTCCATGGCGGTAGTTTCAGGGCAATGGCTAAGCAGCCAAAAATTTGCACTCCTATACCGGTCAAATCAGCCAATAGGTCCTACACCCCGTACGTTGTCGGAGAGAGTTTGGATCAGCGCCGTCAATCAAATCAGCCTGGATCAACTCAACTTGACTACCAACCTCCTCACTTGCTTGATTTTAATGCCCATTCCGCCAATTTTTTTTATTTCAATTCATTCTTCTAATAAAATGTTTTTGGTATTTTATCTTTCCTTCATTTTTTTGCAGCTTGCCTGTTCTCCTATCTGATCGGTAATGTTATTATTACTGGGAGGTGATTTCTCTCTCTATCTCTCAAGGGTTATTGCCTGAGTTTCTTTTATTATAGTTGATAGGCTGTTGATTTTTGTGTGATTTTGCCTTTATACCTGGCATGCTCTGTGAGGGTCAGTTCATAATATTTTCTGAGATTTATTTATGTTTTTTAATGAAACATTTGTTTTTAATTTTAAAACTAGTGTTCAACAAATCTTAGATTGCTAGTAGTGGTTGTAGCAAATTTCTTTCCGCCTGTCATGGCTAATGTTTCACATCTCAATGCAATTTGTAGGTCTTCACTCTTTGCTTGGATTCATAGTGGATGGAAAACATAATCTTGGGTATGAATGTTAATGCATTTGCCTTTGCCTTTTAGATTTTTGTATTTTTTTAAATGTTTGCTACATTTTTTACAAAAACAAAAGAAAAACCTTTATTTCAAAAACTATTGAATTTGAAAAATAGGGGCTTCTATTTCTTCAACTAAAACAACAATTTTTACTACCATCAATTCCTCTGACAACCTCTAAGAACAAACCAAAAAATAATGATCTTGCACGCAGTGAATAACTTAACTTAAATTGCCAAATTCATCTTATTCAAATGGGAATCTCCTTTCACTTTGTTCTTGAGATCCTCCACTTCATGGAATAACTATTTAATAGTCCTGTAGCTATCCAACATGCTATTCCTAGTGTTATTGAGCATATCCAGCTCAAATTCCCTTGAGTTGTCACTGAGAATCACCATAGCCGGGTCAATCAACTCCTCTAGCTTAATCTGACCATCCTCACCTTCGATGACCTTGGGATTAATTACTTCCCTGTAATCCCCATTTTGGCGGTTTTGACATTGAAGTTATGCCAAACCATTTTCCTCCGCTGTTCAGACATATAGCAACAATAATCGTTATCCTGTACTTTTTCATTCCTCGTGTTTTGGGGTTCTGAGAACTGAGGAGAGGGAATAGCCTAGTTAGTCTCATGTTGGTCATCCTGGATCTTCTCCTTCACCTTGTGGCAAGAGTTAGGGGAATTTCTACGAGTTTGATCCTCGGGAGTCTTCTAGCTAGCGCTCTCATCCTTGTTCTTGCCCTTTTTGTTTTGGTATTTCACAATGGCAGTCTGCCTTCTTTTTCTTCCTTTTCCACTGGAAATTTCTTCCTCACCCTTTGTGTTCATCCCTTCCTCATTTTCATTATACTCCTCTGAGGATATAACCGTGGTGGTTTTCTTTTTAGACGGGGTAACCATTTTTTCTTTTTTAATGGTATGCAGACTGACAATATGCTTCTTAGAGGAGGAACCCGACTTTTTCTTTTTAGTATCATAATCATTTTGATCCTCATAGTGCAGACCTTAACTATCTTTGGTCTCTGAAGGAATGTAGTCAGAGCCAGAGGCCTCCATGTCCTCTTTCTGAGCAACTCCCTTCCCCAGAATTTGGGCCTTGAAAAACTCATAAGAAGTAAAAGCCCTTCATGCAAAGCAGGATTTGCAATAGCCTTATCCCTAAACCCATTGATATTTTCATTAATAGATGCATATAAGTAAAAGGGTATAGAAACCTACATACCATGTCGAAAATGATTCATGAGAACAAAGTGGTAGGTTCTGATCCTGTCAAACCTAGTATCCAACGTGATATAAGAGATGATGGCTCTTAGGACAAATCTCCATAGTCTTTTAAACCCTTCAGGAAGATAGTAGGTCCCAACTTTGATAAGTGCTTTCTTCTCTTCCTTATTCCTCACAAAATCGCTTATCGTAGAATCCAAAATTTTATGGTCTCTGTAAAATTTCTTGCCAACAACGGGGATACCAATAACAGTGGAAATTACCTCCTCGATCACCTTAAATTTTCTTCCCTCAATCAGCACACTGCCCTCGTCCCAACTTTTCATGAACATTTTCGTCACCAACGACTTCCCTCCATGAAGCCTTTCAATGAAAGTGGAAATGCCACCTTGCTGGAGGTAGTGCCAGACCTTGGTCCATCTCCTCCATTTTCATAGTCTTTAGAGGGCTCCCTTCTGTGTCTTTCACCTCCTATTGCAAGAAAAAAGCTCTTATTCACAAACGTGAAATTACCACTTAACAGACACTTTCTCTTCGAGTTATTCCAGATTGTTCTTCTTATGTGCCTTGAAAGATAAGTTTTGCCTTTGCAAATGGGCACCGAGTAAGTGTGCGGGTGTGACTTGTAATCATTGCCTTTCCTGCCTATCTCGTACTTTCTATTTATGGGAAAGCCGTTGCCATACGCAACATTAACTCTCATGATTAATGCTAATAAATCCCTCCTTTCCCTGGATTCTGTCATAATCGACAAAATCCATCACTTCATGTGGGAGGTCTCCTCCGTGAAGCCAACGAGTCTGCTTGGCACTTTTCACCGCCATGTTGGCAAACCACTCAGCAACCTGGTTGGCTTCTTTGTACACATGGGATATGTGTACCATATCAAAAGTGTTCAAAAGGTTGCGGGTTTCATCTATCATGTTGGCAATAGTCCACGACGATGGGTGGAGCTTTTTGAGGTAGTTAATAATGTTGCATGAATCACCTTCTAACCATATATTTTTGATCCCCAAGTCATGTGCTAATTTGGTGACTTGGAGGGCCGCATTTTCTTCCGTGTAGTGATTAGTTTGTGTGCCAAGTGGAAGGCTGACTGCAACGGCGCCCCTGCCAAAGCAATTTTGAATCACACCACCACTTCCCGCCTTACCTGGGTTACCCTTGGCCGCACCATCAAAGTTGGCTTTAAACCAATCTTCCGGGGGAAAGCTCCAGGTGCAATTCTATCTTTTATCTTTGGTCTTCTTAGGATCAACAGAGTTGTCTTTTCCTGCAAAAGGATTAGTATTTCCACTGGAAACATAATTTTCCAACAAAGCATGATGTATCTTCTCAAAAATGATTTTGGAAAGAACACTACAGTCCCTGAAGAAGCGATTGTTGCGCTCTTTCCAAATTCCCCAGCAAGGCTGAGGAAGCACCCAAGTCCAAATTTTGTGAAAAGCAGTATTCTTGAAAGGCAGGGTCCAGTGTGAGAAGAGGTCCTGAATGGAGGATGGAAAGCACCAATGCATCTCAAAAACTGACAGGAAGTAATGTCAGACAGAGCTAACATAGGAGCAATGAAGAAAAAGATGGTCCATAGATTCAGCTTGACACTTACACATAACACACCTATTAGGGATCGAGATTCCACGCTTTAAAAGGTTATCAACAATAAGAATACAATTTTGAAGCAAAAGCCAGAAGAAGACATTAATTTTGGGAATAAGGCCAGGGAACCAGGCTTTAGCCCAAAAAGGCTTGGCTTCCTAGTGCATCTGGAAAGAGTAGGCTGAAGCAACCGTGAAAGTACCTTTTTGGGAACCTTCCCAAATCAAGGCATCCTAATTCTGAGATAGAGAAATAACGTGCAAAGCAATGGATAGGGGAGACAAATCCTGGGAAATAGATGGCAAATCCACCCAAGAATTTCCCACTATGTAGTTGTAGACGCTGGACCCAAATTGCTGGGTGCACTCATCCTTTCTTAAGTTATAGGAGTCATTGTCTTTCAGGGGTCCAGACTGTAACCAATTGTCATTCCAAAAACTGATAGTTTGACTATTGCCAATTTTCCATTTAGCTTTAGATTTGGCAAGATCTTTGGCATTGAGGAAGCCATTCCAGATAAAAGAACCTTTCGAGATTTCATCACAATCAAAGAAGTAACTCAAAGAATTATTGGAAAGATACTTATCTTCGAAGAAGTCTCTCCATTCCCCTTTACCATGGAAGATACGCCAAATCTATTTTTCTTGGAGCGCCTTGTTGAAAGGCCTGATTCTCCTGATACCAATCCTCCAACACTTTTAGGGAGGCAAACTTTGTCCCAAGCCATGAAAGGGAAATTCTTATGCTCTTCTGCCACAGACCAAAGAAATCTTCTTTGGATTTTTTCCATAGCTTCCACCACTTTAGCCAAGATAGAGAAGAGGTTTAAGGCATAGGTAGGAAGGTTTTGAAGAGTACATTTAACCAACTGAATTTTGCTCGCTTGACTAAGAGCAATTCCTTTCCAGCCGACCAATTTTCTATTGAAACTATTAATGAGTCTATTCCATAATTTTTTAGGGGGCTTAACACCAAGAGGGAGACCCAAGTAATTAGAGGGGAGGGATCCAATACCGCAACCCAAGATGTCTGCCATTCTCCTTTGTCTGGCTTCCGGGGTGTTAATAAAGAAGAGAGAGCTCTTATTCCAGTTGATAGATTGATAGTGGCTCTAGTATAGGAGTCCAGAAGGTGTTTTACAACTCTGGCCTCACTCACCGAAGCTGCCCCTCCTAAAATGGTATCATCAACAAATTGTTGATGAGAGAAAATGGTATTACTTGAGGACGACCTGATGCCTTTCAGCTCCCCAGATCTCCTTTTTGTAGAAATCATTCTCCCCTAGCACTTAGCCAAAATGATGAAGAGAATGGGAGACATGGGATCTCCTTGTCTCAGACCCTGAGAGGCTTTGAAGAAAGTGGTAGGAGACCCATTGACCAGGACCGCTAACCGGGGTGAAGAAATTAGCTGATGAATGATCTGGCAAGTTTTACTGTTAAAACCAAAAGGTCCCAACACTTTCCTCAGGAACGACCAGTCCACCCAGTCATAGGCCTTGGACAAGTCCAGCTTGAGAAGGAAACCTTCCCTCTTACCTTCCTCTAAGGAATGGATCACTTCGTGCACCACCATAATGGAATATAGAATCTGTCTTCCTGGAACAAATCTCAATTGTTGGTGATCAATGATAGAAGGGAGCACTTGAAGAATTTTGATAGTAATGAATTTGGATATGATCTTATAGAAAGAATTGCATAAGCTAATGGGTCTGAAGAGCTCCATAGAATCCACCCCCGAGACCTTAGGAATAAGAAGTAGGAAGGTAGCGTTGAGTTCCTTAAGTAGATTTTTGGATCCAAAGAATTCATGCACAACTTTGACCACATCATATTTGACAATTTCCCAAATGCTGTGGAAGAAAAATATAGAGAAGGCATCCGGGCCCAGGCATTATCTCCAGGAAGAGAGTCCAGGGCTTTTTTAACTTCTTCCATATTTGGAATAGCTCTCAAGACTTTGTTTTGATTTTCTGAGATGACAGAGGGAATGCTGCTCAAGAGGTCCTCCTGATTCTCTTTAGAGAGATTAAGGTCTTTAGAAAGAAGAGATGAGAAAAAAATCAATAGCAACAGTAGAAATATCTTTATCATCCTGCAAGATTTGGTTCCCCCGTTTGATGCTACTAATCCTGTTGCCTTCCCTGTGTGTCATAGTGGATAAATGGAAGAATCGAGTATTTTGGTCCCCCTCCCTCAACCATATGGATCTAGATCTCTACTTCCAATACATCTCCTCCTTCCCGAACACATTGTGGTACTCTGACAACAAGGTTTTTTCTTGATGCAAATTGTTCTCATCATACCCGTCTCTCTGGATATCCTCTTGGATAAGACAAATGTGAGCATTAAATATAGAGGGTACAATGACTTATTACTGGTTCGCTGCCCTCTGGTTGAGGAAATGTGTGAACTCAGTATGCCAGATGTATGACACCAATAAGACCCGCCATAGCTTGATAAACACTAGAATATCTTACCCGATCTTGAGGAGCTCCTGAGTGCAAAATAGATGAAATGAGAATCTCTAATAACTATTTATACCCGATTGACCTAAAACCTAATTTTGACCTACTACCCTAATCAATCTCTGTGGACCCTTGAAACTTTAAACTTCTATATCTCGGAGCTCATTGATCTGTTTGATCTTATGCACACTATTTCAATTTGTCAAAAAATTAATGCTCATTCGATGCAAATTTTCTACCCTAAAGAAGATACCTTTTTCAAACAAAGCCAAACCATCTAAGATAGATAAATGTGTAAAAACAAAAATCTGCACTCCAAAAGAAATTGCCATGTGCTAAAGAATATGCTTGTGGATGTAAAGAATACGCTCCCCATAGGGGTAAGTGCACAAAGATGGGACCAAAAAGGGGTCTTAAGATGCTACTTTTTTCTTAAAATAAGAAAACTCTAAACTTGGACAAGAAAATCAAGATAGTTACATTCAAAATTCGAAGATGCAACATGAACAAGATTTGAAGTATGTTGAATCTAGTTTCTATACTATTTTTTTTTTGAAAATAGTGGAGATTAAGGGCATCAAAAAGGGGGAGCACACAAACTGGTTCTTTTTTTGAAAAAAATATAACATTTCACCTAGTGTGCTCCCCCTAAAATGTCATTTTTTTTGAATTTTTAAAATCGCTTTAGCAAGAAGTTAGCTAGTGCCATATAGCTTATCTTAGATTTCTCGGCTACTTTTTGAATGAATATATTATTTTTGTACTAATTTTTGAAGTGGACATATGTTGAAAACATAAAATTTGAGCGTGATCTCCCTAAAATTGTTCAAAACTAATAATTTTTTTATAGATATGTAGGATGGAGCCTAGTTTCCAAAAAATGTAATTTGTCTCAAAATTCAATGAACGAGCCAAAATCTATGCTTGAAATTCCACTCATTGGTTTTTAACAAAAATGGATGCACTGAGAAAATAAATTAGAGATGGAATGCTTAACATAATCAAAATTCAAAAAAACTTTAAATGGTTAGATAACTAACATAGTGCTTAACTATATCATTGCATTTTTTGTCTACGTTGAAACACGTGCAAACCTAAGGGGGAGGAAAAAATATAAATTTTTTCTATTTTTTGAAAAACACATGCCAGGCCTATAATACTCATCCAAGCCTTTCGGTTGGATGCACAAGGAAAATACAAGCCTAAGGCTTGGTGTTTCCCATGTTAACCATATATGGCATGCACCAAACATCAAAAATGCTCTCTATATGGCATGCGCCAAATATGACACATGCCAAATATGTTTCTAGCCAAACGTTTGACATTTCCAATTAGAAAGTATCTCTTTCTCAGTGTCTCCCAACTTCACTAAAAAATAGAATTTAGGATTTTGAGCTATTGTGATGCAGGAGCATCCTGGGTGTAAGGGCAATCTTGCATCACCCAAAAATATTTCTGTTTTCTTTTCAATAAGGGCTACCTTGTGCAGAACTGCTATTTATGGAAACTTGCTATTTTTAGTAAGTT
>MU225200.1:1576629-1594017 GCA_018584345.1 Thuja plicata
CCTATTACTCTTTTAAAGAAAATATTTTGTACTAACCTGTGTGCTGTTGAAATTTTGCTTCTCCTGATGAAGCTTGAAGTTGCAGATATGCTTTTCCACACTCTTGCCACCGCAAGATATTAGCCCCCTCTTCTATTCTAAACAAAATGATGACCCGAATGCAAGCCCCTCACCTTTTCAGATTCCAAAACAGACAAGAAGAAAAAGGGGACATAGCACGGGACAGCAGAGCTCTAAATCTGCTATATTCAAATTTGGACAAATCAGGGCAGCCCTCATAGCAGAGTTTCTACTTAGAGAATTACTTTTGCTGCTCAGAGAATTACTTTTGCTGCTGGGTTCAGAGATTGGGACAAACGGACCTGCTGCTACAGACACCACCACCTTTAGCCATTGCTGTTTTTGCTACTCAGAGAATTACTTTTGCTATTGGGTTCAGACACCTGCTGCTACAGACACCTTCACCTTTAGCCATTTTTCTGTTCCACCTCTCTATATAGACTGTTTCTCCCGCCATAATAAAATGGTGAATCCCGCCATGAAAAAAGATGGCAAAACATATTGTTGAAGTGTTTAATAGAACATTAACTCGGAGGATAAACAGTTTGACTTCCGCAGCACATAACAAAGGCTGGGCAAACATGGCAAATAACTTTTTCGGCGCTGACGGCATTGACGTGATTCACTGCAGGTACGCAGGTATGGTACAAATGGCAGAGGGCATGGTATGGGGGCATGGCATGGTAAAGGTGCGGGGAACGAGGTGAAAATCCTCGCACCTTTAGCCATTGCCCACATCCTCCACCACGCACACAACACTAGCAACCTCCCACACCATGACGATGTACACCTGGTAAAGTAATGCAACGATGACAATCACAACGACCCCAATGAAGAGGGTCCCCTTTTTCAGTCCAATCACTCGGTATATCAAGAACCAGAAAAGCATGGAACCCAGTATAGCCACATAGTATAGAAACATAAGGAGGTAAAACCAGAGAAAAGTGATGACGAGGCGCTTACATACTTTGGGCACGATTCTCATAACCTTTGTGTAACACAATTCTTTCCCCATGTATATGCATGCCACCATGTACACCACTGCTGACCTGGAGAGCAAAGAGAAGGAAAAGAATAGGGTTACATACACCATCATGTGCAGTACAAAATTCTTCTATCATGTGGACGCTTTATGTTGCAGGGCTGCCAGCGGCCTGGATGCCCAATGCTACATTCATGATTTTGGTGAGGAGTAAGGCTGAGAATAAACTTTGGCCATGGATTACAAAGTAAAGAGGAAGTAGAAGTGTGAGAGCGATGAATCCCAGGAGTTTTGTCTCACGCCGCACTATTTTCCACGCCTCTCCGACGATTCCAAAGGAATCCAGGAAATGCAATTCTTTCTCTTCTCTATCCATCTCTAACACCTAACCAGATTTTTGGGTAAATCTTTTAAATAGGTAATGCCGAAGTGATGTGCAGGTGATATAAATAGTGTTATAGAGCAGGAGAGAGTTATACATGGAGAAAGAATCAATGATACTTTGTCAAATAAGGGGGTCAGTAAAAATCTAAAACGTATGTCTGTATTGTTGATTTTTTAGAATAAAATCTGATTGCTTGAGTCCTTTTCTTTGACTTTCTAGAAGTTGAAAATCTCTTCTATTTTAATTGCTCAAAGAATATCAGTTTTTGTGTGGACTTTTTTTTGAGATAAGTTCAAATCAGATTTTGGGGAAATCTGATTTCTTCTTTAGACTTCTGATATTTTCTTTGGACAGCAATTACTTATAAAGCAAAAAATATCTTTATTCTTTCAACAGACTTGTAAGAAGTTAATTTGTAGCAACAAAAAATTAGTTTATTTTGTAAGTGCTCTATTTTATCAGAGACTTGGTTTTACAACAACAGTTGTAATTTTTATTGTCTTGTTGAGCAGTGATTGCTCCAAACATTTTGTAAGAGCTTTGAGAAGCTCAAAGTATTTTGTATGCAGCCCAGTAGCTGTAAGTTTACTTTATTGTAGAAGTAATTTCCAGATTAATAGAAGCAAGAAGCAAGAAGCAAGAAGCAAGCTTGCATATTTCTCCAGTTCTGTTAGTGTTTATTCGCTGCCCTGTTTTGGGGTTTGTTGAATTTATTCATTGCTGAAACAGAGTATTTCCTGTGTGTTTCTAGAATATAGAGTGATTCTATATTCTTTACATGGTATCAGAGCTGATTGACCCTCAATCCTTGTGAGTTTGGGCATTTGTTTTTTCTGGGTATTTGTTTATCTTGTAGGAGACATGGCTGAAGATGTAGGAAAGTGTTGACAGTAGCCACCGTCCTTTAATAGATAAAATTATGATGTTTGGGAAAAGAAGATGAAGACCGTAATGGTTGAAAATGATTTGTGGGAGATTGTGGTCAATGGCTTTGTGGATATAACAGACCCAGCTCTATTTGCTTCTCTCACAAATAATCAAAAGACTCAGTTGAAGGAGTCAAGGAGGAAAGATGCAAAAGCTTTGAGCTTGATTGAAACTACCTTGACAGAGGCAATCTTTCCCAGAATAGCAGCAGCTGATTAATCCAAAGAAGCTTGGGATATCCTTCACACAAGTTTTAAAGGGACTGAGAAAGTTTATGTGGTGAAGCTCCAAATGCTTCAAAGGGAATTTGAGACTTTTCTCATGAAGGACAATGAGTCCATTTCAGATTTCAGCTCAAGACTCTCTGGTTTGATAAACCAGTTGAGAACTAATAGAGAAACCATGGTGGAGAAAAGAATAGTAGAGAAAATTTTGAGAAGTCTTCCCTCAAAATTTGATACTCTAGTTATTGCCATTGAAGAGGCAAAGGATCTCTCAACATTGACTGTTGATGAGTTAATGGGTTCTTTCCAAACCCATGAGCATCGAATTAATCAATAAGCAAATTCTTCTCAAGAGCAAGCTTTTAGAGCTCAATCTAATGCAAGAGGCAGGGGGAGAGGAAGAAAAAACTCTGGAAGAGGCTCAAGAGGAAGAGGTCATGGTAACTCTGGACAAAAAAATGCTAGAGGAGAGCTCAGAATGAGCAGCCACAAATGAGGGAGCTAGCAGCTCTCAGAATAATTGTAGAGGAGGCAAGAAGAATAGTAACTCGAATAAGAGAAATGTTGAGTGCTATTTTTGCCATAAATTTGGGCATTATGCAAGTGATTGCTGGAAAAAGCAAGGTGATGAATCAAAGCAAAGTGAAAATGTTGCTGATGTGAAAGTGGGTAATGAAAATAATCCCGCAGCCTTCATTATGTGCAATATTGGTGAAGAAGGCAGCCCCGAAGTCTGGTATTTGGACAATAGTTGCAGAAACCACATGAGTGGTAATGAAAGTCTTTTTTATTTCATTGATAAATCAATAAAATCAGAGATTAGAATGGGGAACAATGGAATTGTTCCAGTTGTGGGCAAAGGATCTATTATGATCCGCACCAAGCAAGGTGAGAAACAAGAAATTCAGAATGTTTATTTTGCCCCAGGGATAAAGCACAATTTGATGAGTGTTGGACAACTCATTCAAAATGGATATAAAGTGCTATTGGAGAATGACCAATGTGTCATTTATGATGAGGATGGGAGTAAGAAAATTATTGTAGCTGTCCAAATGACAAAGAATCGAATGTTTCCATTGAAGATAGAAATGTGTTTCTCTTCAATTTCAGCAGTTGCATCTCCCAAGAAAGCATGTACATCAGTACAATAATCAACCTTCAAGAGTGTGATTGAAGACCCCTCCAAGCTATGACATTTAAGGTATGGACATCTTGGCTTTGCTGGTTTAAGTTTATTGTCCAAGAAAAGAATGGTAGATGATTTGCCATGTATTAAAGAGTTCAGTAGAAAGTGTGAGGCTTGCATTTTGGGTAAGCAACATAGGCTGCCCTTTAATTATGGAAACTCTAGAAGGGAAAGAGCACCATTAGAATTGGTGCATACTGATTTAGTTGGCCCTATGCAAATCACTTCCATTGGAGGGAGTACTTATTTTATGATCTTCATAGATGATTTTAGCCGTAGAACATGGGTTTATTTTATGCAAAATAAATTTGAAGCTTTTGATAAGGTCTTAGAATTTAAAGCCCACGCTGAAAAAGAAAGTGGACACAATTTGAAAGTCCTAAGGTCAGATAGAGGCTGTAGCAACAACTGTCTATTTGATAAATATAAGTCCTACGATGGCAGTCTGTGCCAAGATTCCATTGGAAGCATGGGCAAAGCATAGATGGACGGTTGAACACTTGAGAGTGTTTGGGTGTGTAGCATATGCACACATGCCAAAGGAGTAAAGACAAAAGTTGGATGACAAGGGTGTGAAGTGTATCTTTGTAGGATATAGTCTTGATTCAAAGGCATACATAATATATAACCCGGTCACCAAAAAGATCATCATTTCAAGAGACGTGGAGTTCATTGAGAATGAGTCATGAGATGGCTCGGTGGACACATCTTCAAGCACTTCAAGCAAAGTGCCTATTATTGCTGAAGATGATGATGTTAATGAACAACAAGATGATATAAAAACATATATAGAAGGCTCTAGAAAGCAGCAAATTGGCTCAGCAGAGACCAGCAACAACAATACAGAGAGTAGTGATCTCACTCTCACCTCCCTAGTGCCACGAAAGACCAAGAGTCTAAGGGAGATTTACCAAGATGAAAGGTATGAAAATGAATTTAATGAAAATATAAATTTTGCATTATTTTCTCATACTGATCCAATTTATTTTGAGGATGTTGAAAAGGAAGAGAAATGGTGTAAGGCCATGGATGAGGAAATAGATGCAATTCAAAGAAATGAAACTTGGGAGCTCATTAATTTACCTCCTAACAAGAAAGTTATTGGAGTTAAGTGGGTCTACAAGACCAAGAGCAATGCTGAAGGAAAAATAGATAGGCATAAGGCTCGATTGGTGGTCAAGGGGTATAAACAACAGTTTGGTAGAGACTATGATGAAACCTACATCCCTGTTGCTAGAATGGAAATAGTGCGTGCTGTCATAGCAATTGCAGCCCAACACAAATGGAAGGTATATCAAATGGATGTGAAATCCACCTTCTTGAATGGAGTATTGAAAGAAGAGGTTTATGTGGAGCAGCCACTTAGTTATGAAGTTTTGGGTCACGAAGGTAAAGTGTATAGGCTGAAAAAGGCTCTTTATGGGCTTAAGCAAGCTCCACAGGCATGGTATAGCAGAATTGACTCATATTTGATGAGCAATAGTTTTTGCAAAAGTGATGGTGAGCCCACTCTTTACATCAAGGCATCAAATGGTAATATTTTAATTGTTGTCTTGTATGTTGATGATTTAATCTTTACTGGGGATAATGATTTCCTCATTGCTGATTTTAAAGAGGCCATGAAAAGAGAGTTGGAAATGTCAGACTTAGGTCTCTTGAGATATTTTCTAGGCATAGAAGTAAAATAAATGCATGATGGGATTTTTCTATCTCAAGAAATATATGCAAATCAAATTTTGGAGAGATTTAAAATGCATAATAGCAAGGCTGCCCCAACACCAACTATGGTAGGTCTAAAGCTAAGCAAGAATGATTGCAGCAGCAATGTGAATCCGACTTTGTTTAAAAGCTTGGTTGGAAGTTTGATGTACTTGACAACAACTAGACTAGACCTTATGCATGCAATAAGTTTGATTTCCAGATTTATGGAAACTCCAAAGGACTCCCATTGGCAAGAGGAAAAAAGAATTCTAAGGTATGTGAATGGCACCAAAGGATATGGTATTTTGTATATTGTAGCAAATGATTTTGGATTGATTGGTTACATAGACAGTGATTGGGCAGGGAGTTTGGATGATCGAAAGAGCACTTCTAGATATGTTTTTCACATGGGTTCAGGTCTAATCTCATGGGCTTCTAAGAAGCAACCCATAGTTTATCAATCTACAACAGAGGCTGAATATATAGCAGCAAATGCGGCAGCATGTCAAGCTATTTGGTTGAGAAGGATCTTGGCAGAATTGAAGGAAGAACAAGAGGATGGAACCACAATATTTTGTGATAATATTTCCTCAATAGCTTTGTCGAAGAATCTAGTGTTTCATGGAAGAAGAAAGCACATTGAAATCAGGTATCATTTTATTAGAGAATTAGTTGAGAATGGTGAAATAAAAATGGAGTTTTGTAAGTCAGAGCAGCAGCTAGCAGACATTTTCACCAAGCCATTGGGCATTGCAAGTTTTGAGCGCCTAAGGAGAAATCTGGGCGTAGTTCATTTGGATCAAGCATGATCATGTTTTTTCAGCTCAAGACAATGGGGGAGTGTTGATTTTTCAGAATAAAATCTGATTGCTTGAGCCCCTTTCTTTGACTTTCCAGAAGTTAAAAATCTCCTCTATTTTAATTGCTCAAAGAATATCAATTTTTGTGTGGACTTTTTTTTGAGATAAGTTCAAATCAAATTTTGGGGAAATCTGATTTCTTCTTTAGACTTTTGATATTTTCTTTGGACAACAATTACTTATAAAGCAAAGAATATCTTTACTCTTTCAACAAACTTGCAAGAAGTTAATTTGCAGCAGTAGCAAATTAGTTTATTTTGTAAGTGCTCTGTTTTATCAGAGACTTGGTTTGACAACATCAGTTGTAATTTTTATTGTCTTGTTGAACAATGATTTCTCCAAACATTTTGTAAGAGCTTTGAGAATCTCAAAGTGTTTTGTATGCAGCCCAGTAGCTGTAAGTTTACTTTATTGTAGAAGTAATTTCCAGATTAATAGAAGCAAGAAGAAAGCTTGCATATTTCTCCAGTTCTGTTCGTGTTTATTCACTGCCCTGTTTTGGGGTTTGTTGAATTTATTCATTGCTGAGACAAAGTATTTCCTGTGTGTTTCCAGAATATAGAGTGATTCTATATTCTTTACATGTATAACTTGTCTTTCCATCTATGTGAGATGAATGTTAACCGTCTGATATAGCCTTCAAAACTATTAAATAAACTTTTCTTAATCTTATGTTTGTGACCTTGTAAATGCCTTTGACTTGGACAAATTCTAGGTGAGCCTCCTGCTCTTAATGCGCTAGACCTGTATTTTCTTCCATAGATTATTTCTTTAATGGTTTCTAGAAAAGAATGCGATAAGGAAAGGACCAAAGCTTTTAATTTTCCAGACTTAGGCAGTATATTAATTATATGGTAAGAGGGAGAGGGTCCCTAAAATATGATTTAAATGGATTCTACTGAATCAAGGCTCATTCAATTTTAACTTTGTTGTTCCATTACAGGATTTGATTTGACCTTGTAAACAGAATTATTAAAACATTATAAATATGCATTTTTTTAAAAGGAGACTTAACTAATTGATATTAATGTAATTATTCAAATTACGGGATTTGATTTTGCAAACACAAGTATTAAAAAAATATAAATATGTTTTTAAAAAGGAGATTTAACTAATGGATATTGATGTAATTATTCAAATTTTATTTAAGGAAAAAGACTCTCTCTCTCTCTCTCTCTCTCTCTCTCTCTCTCTCTCAAACATAAGTCTCAAGCCCTAAAATTCCCTCTCTCTTTAAGCTATAGGGGTAAAGGTATAAGAGAGGGGGGAGAGATGGTGAAAGTGGTGTAGGAGCACCTATTGAGAAATGTAGTCTTCAAGGTGGTCAAAGTTGATGTTTTATTTTATTCTAGTGATTTTCATGTAATAAGAGATAAGAAGACCATTTCATGGGTGTTGAAGTCTAAGTTAGGTCATGAAGTGAGTGGAAGTGTCTAGTTTCAAAAAAATGTCAATATTGCAAATGTTGTCAAATTGCACAATGTGGAATAAGAAGGGTCAATGTTGCATAAAGTGGGAAATTGAATGGTTGTAATTGTAAAGGTAAATAGTGACTTCTGAGGATCTATTTAAATTTTTTTTAAAAGGCCTTGTATGGCCTAAAAAAGGTAGTTGATGTTTTGTAAAGATTGGAAGCAATAAAACTCTATTTTCCTACATTTTTTGAACACTTAATTATTGTTTTAATTATTGGTATGGATCTGTATGGAATTTGTACAACCTAAACATGGCATGGTTGGATAGAAAAATGAGTTACCTTTCATTTTTTTTTTTTTCATTGAATTTCATTTAGTTTGGAGAAAGTTATGGCAACTATAGTGTAGGCTTCCTGGAACTCTACCTAGGGTTACTAGTTTTGGGAAAAAACAACATAACTCACTTGTCCACCATTGGATCTTGATGAAAAATAGAGGAAATATCCATCTTAGGTTTATACACATTCTCAAAAAAGTGATTCCTTATTTTTTTGTTTTTCAAAATTTATGAATGACTATTTGTTTGATATCTTCATGCACTAGGCCAAGAAACCATGAAAGGAGTAGCAAATTATACAAAGAGAGTTTGGAAATTTATTATTGGAAAGAGAAAAATGACATTGGATTTTTAAAGACCCTATAAATACTAGGAGGTGGTTGGAAGATCTCCAGAGACCTATTTTTGGTAATTCCCTAGAGCACCAGGTCCCTAATTAACCCATTCAGGCCTAATTGGTAGAAGGATAGTCAATTTTTTGAAGCATTATGTACAAAGTAACATACCTTGATTTTTAGGTATGTTGAATAAAGCTCAAATGGATATCTAAAACAAGTTTTCTTTCTTGTAGATCAGGTTTTTCTATAATTTATGTCCAAAAAGTCATGTTTGAAAGGCTACTAGGAAGAATGAGGGTTTCTAAAGGAAAACCCACTATTGGTTGTTAGTGGGATTGAAATATTGATTATTTTTATACCGCTTCTCTACATAAAAAAGAGAAGGGGGGAGGGAGATGATGAAAGAGAGAGTGTTTAGCGTTTAAGAGAGAGAGAGAGAGAGAGAGAGAGAGAGAGAGAGAGAGAGAGAGAGAGAGAGAGAGAGAGAGAGAGAGAGAGAGAGAGAGAGAGAGGTTTGATGGCTTAGGGATTAGGATTTAGGCTTTAGGTACTAGCATAGGGTTTAGGGTTTAGGATTTAGGGTTTAGGAAAAAGACTCTCTCTCTCTCTCTCTAACATAAGTCTCAAGCCCTAAAATTCCCTCTCTCTTTAAGCTATAGGGGTAAAGGTATAAGAGAGGGGGGAGAGATGGTGAAAGTGGTGTAGGAGCACCTATTAAGAAATGTAGTCTTCAAGGTGGTCAAAGTTGATGTTTTATTTTATTCTAGTGCTTTTCATGTAATAAGAGATAAGAAGACCATTTCATGGGTGTTGAAGTCTAAGTTAGGTCATGAAGTGAGTGGAAGTGTATAGTTTCAAAAAAATGTCAATATTGCAAATGTTGTCAAATTGCACAATGTGGAATAAGAAGGGTCAATGTTGCATAAAGTGGAAAATTGAATGGTTGTAATTGTAAAGGTAGATAGTGACTATTGAGGATCTATTGAAATTTTTTTTAAAAGGCCTTGTATGGCCTAAAAAAGGTAGTTGATGTTTTGTAAAGATTGGAAGCAATAAAACTCTATTTTCCTACATTTTTTGAACACTTAATTGTTTTTTTAATTATTGGTATGGATCTGTATGGAATTTGTACAACCTAAACATGGTATGGTTGGATATAAAAATGAGTTACCTTTCATTTAGTTTTTTTTTGTTGAATTTCATTAAGTTTGGAGAGAGTTATGGCAACTTTAGTGTAGGCTTCCTGGAACTCTACCTAGGGTTACTAGTTTTGGAAAAAAAAAACATAACTCACTTGTCCACCATTGGATCTTGACAAAAAATAGAGGAAATATCCATCTTAGGTTTATACACATTCTCACAAAAGTGATTCCTTATTTGTTTATTTTTCAAAATTTATGAATGACTATTT
Source organism: Thuja plicata (assembly GCA_018584345.1). NCBI lineage: Eukaryota > Viridiplantae > Streptophyta > Pinopsida > Cupressales > Cupressaceae > Thuja > Thuja plicata. The sequence goes on from MU225200.1 coordinate 1,586,456, forward strand.
GTTTGATATCTTCATGCACTAAGCCAAGAAACCATGAAAGGAGTAGCAAATTATACAAAGAGAGTTTGGAAATTTATTATTGGAAAGAGAAACAAGTCATTGGATTTTTAAAGACCCTGTAAATACTAGGAGGTGGTTGGAATATCTCTAGAGACCTATTTTTGGTAATGCGCTAGAGCACTAGGTCCCAAATTAACCCTTTCAAGCCTAATTGGTAGAAGGATAGTCAATGTTTTGAAGAATTATATACAAAGTAACCTACCTTGATTTTTAGATATGTTGAATAAAGCTCAAATGAATATCTAAAACAAGTTTTCTTTCTTGTAGATCAGGTTTTTCTATAATTTATGTCCAAAAAGTCATGTTTGAAAGGCTACTAGGAAGAATGAGGGTTTCTAAAGGAAAACCCACTATTGGTTGTTAGTGGGATTGAAATATTGATTATTTTTAGATCGCTTCTCTACATAAAAAAGAGAAGGGGGAGGGAGATGATGAAAGAGAGAGTTTAGCGTTTACGAGAGAGAGGTTTGATGGCTTAGGGATTAGGATTTAGGCTTTAGGTACTAGCATAGGATTTAGGGGTTTAGAGCTTAAGGTTTAGAGTTTAGGGTTTAGGGCTTATAGTTTATGATCTAGGGCTTAGAGAGAGAGAGTAAGTTTTCTATACATCATATATGGCACACACCATATATGATACATAGAAACAATAACAATGTTTCATTACACCATTTTTTGCATCATATATGGTGTATACAATATGCAATACACTAAAAATGGTAAAAATGTCAAGGGGACCATGATTCAGGCCTACATTGTCTGATTCTTGTCTAATTTTTGCACATTATCTAACAAATAAATACTTTTCATGGTGTTGACATCCCTGATCAAGAATAATTAATATATTCTATTACCTTTTCACCACCTCTTTGTTCGCTATACAACGTAGAAGTGGATAAGTCAAAGTTTTTTTTAATCAAAAGTGACCATTGGTGGTAATTTTATGTTTTTGTAGAAGTAAAATGTTTATATAAAGTTTTTTGTTTAAAATTGATAATATAGACTTGTTATTTTTATAATTTTACATATTGTAATAAAATTTATTTTTTGGGTGAAAGACATTTAGCCTATATATATTATATAATAAAAAAGTTTAGAAGATACAAAATTGAGAAGTATTGGTTCTTACTAGCCAAATATGTGAACATGAAATCTTGTGAAGACAAAATTTAACATCCCATGTCTATTTCTCTTCTTAAACCCTAATCGGATACCCCTATCCATACATAAACAACATATACACAATATACTAACTAAGCCCCCTTTCAACAAAATATAACATGATAAAATACTATAACAATGACCATCTTACTCCTCCATTAAATCAACTTGAATTCATTCTTTGTCTGTTGTTCTTGAGATTCACCCATTACAAAGAGTGTAGGTGGGGTAATGTTGAGATTTGGTATATGATAATTTTGGGAATGAAGAGAAAACTAATATAATTGTCACAAACATTCACCACAAGAGAAACTTCGGAGACCCGAGCTACAAGATCCTAAAGCAGTGAAATAGGTGCGACAACTGGAATTGGTTAATTATGAACATGTAATAGAATTATTCACAATTCAACTTTTATTTAGAAGGAAACTTTGTAAAAAATCAAAATTTTGAAGAGTTTGAAGCTAATTTGGAAGTTGTAATGAACAATTTCAATCATGAAGGTACATTATATAAATTGAAGTCATCAACTAATCTCTGTGTTACTTTTGTGCATATGTAGAATTCATAATCATGTTGAGGAAACAACCAAAGATTCTAACACGAAAGATCATGAAGTGAAGAATGAAAAGAAAAGGGAAAGAATGAGGAAACTTTGTGAAAGAAGAAAATTGCATTCCATAAAATAGGACATTCCTTTGGAAGAGGAACATGAGACATAAATGCAATGTAAGAGAGGATTGGAATTGGAAGCACAAATTAAACATATGCAAAACATTTGTGTACTTAGACAATTGAATTATGAAGTTGTGGGTATGTCATATATGAAATCTCAAGTTGAAGGCACACCATTATCTCATGTTGAAGGCACACCATGCTCTACATTTTAAGTTGAAGGCGCACCATCATCTCATGTTGAAGGTACACTATGATCTACATCTCAAGGTAAAGGTACACCATAGTATCAATTTGAATGCATGCTATTTACAACATATTAAGTTGAAGGCACACCATTTACGACATCTCAAGTTAGTGAGGGTCCATCTTACACATATCAATTTGAAGGTACACCAAATTTTACATCTTAATTCTAAGGTACATCATCTCTATTTGAAGTTACACAATCCATCCCTAACATTGTTGACATTCCTAGAGTTGAGCTCACTCAACATTTGAGAATACCTCCTACATATTTGTACAGAAAACCTAAGTATTTGATTGATATTGATACTAATATTTTGAAACCAATGGTTGATAATATTCCTAAGAATAATTGTCAAAGATATGATAACCACATTTGGAGATAATTTTTGAAAATTTAAATGTGACAAAAAAATGTCAAGTATTATTTGAAATGATGAAATCTGAAATTTAGGCCCATCATGAAGATTCTTGGCCTAAGAATGATGGATGATTCAAGTGATAATATAATACAAAGAAACTAATGAGTGCATATGAGAGTGTGGGTTCTGTATCACTTACATAAGATAATAATGTGACACGACATGCACTTACATCAACAATTGTAAGAAATCAAACCAAGAAAGGCTGACTCATTAGAAAGACAAGTAAAGCATTGAAAATAAGTATAAAGTCTCTAATGAGAGCCATGGGAAGACATAAAAGAGTGCAGGATCCAAATAGAAATGATTTATGGGAATTCTCTAGTAGAATATCACAAAAGGATAAATCAATTCTTGAAGATTTGAGATGCTTGATCAAAGAATGGTGTATGAGAGCTTTGAGTTTGCTTGAGATATATTAACCCTCGACAGTGATACAACTCACACAGTTGGAAGCATCAATTGAATTTGTATCCTTATCTAATCTAGTGCAACCAAGTAAATTGTTGACATATATAAATTATATCAAATTTAGTATTTTATCTTAATTATTCACTAAATTTATTTCATTAAAATGCATGTATCATTGTAGGCCATGTTTTTCTATTATTACACCTGAATACAATGAAGGAAATAATTATTATTTGTCTTGTTATGTGGAGGCAAAAAATAAATTGGATCACTTTTTATAGACGGATAAGACTTTTAATACCCTATATGAGTAGTGGTTGTTACTAGCACATGTCTTAGAAGGTATCAAATTAAGAACCCTAGATTGTGGCTATTTAAAGATTGGGAGACACACATGAAGATTATTCATTATTTGAACCTTGTTGTTGTATAAAATGTCCATTTGATAAAATATTGAAGTAAACCATACAATAATAATCTTTGGAAGGTTTGTTAGTTGGACCATGAGGCAATACTTGAGATAATAAAGAGTAAGATGGATCTAGTTGGTTCATTGAATTAAATGTGAATGCAGAACCATTGTAATGTCAACCTTATTTGAATATATGTACATATGACATCTATATTTATACAAATGAGAAGTTATATATTCTTGTTGTTTTTTAATGAGAGAGATACTTATGTGCATTCTTGTATTTTTTTAATTTTCCTTCTGGATATGATTACAAATAAACACCTTTTCTTCTTTAGGATCACACAAAAGGCAATATTATTTGCACAATAATAAAAATAATAAACATCACTAATTATCCTATAGGAGACCTATTTTCCTTAAATTTTTTTCTATTTCTAATCATCTACATATATTTTTCAATCAGCTCACGACAAATGCAAATTAACACAAAAAAATACAAATTAGAAAATACTTTTTGCCTAAATGTGCAAATATTTTTCCAAAAAAAAAAAGGGATCTTATAACTAGAAATCAATAAAGAAGAAGACACCATCAATAAAGAACAAGTAGATATCAATAAAGAAGAATACATCATAAATAAAATATTTTCACTCACTAATTGATAGAAATAGTTCCCTTTCATGACCTTGTAAAATTAAGCTCCATCAGATTTCTTGATAATAAATCCAAAATATATGTAGGAATTTTCTGTCTGATTCTATAAGGTTGTGTTACCACCACCTACAATAACCTCTCTTAGTTTCACAATATTTGGCTCCTTTTTGTATGTGGCAAAAAATTTTCAGTTGTTGTAAAAGGTTACAAAAGCGCTCAATTGAAAGGTGTAGTATCGTGTGTCTTTCAAACCATTCATCATGGGCTTGAACCATCTATTCCAAAAAATCTAGTTGGGAAAATAAATTCCAATAACGCCCTCATTTGGATCTCCAAGTTGTCTAAATATTTTGGTCTACTTCATACCAGTGCATCCCCTTGAGTGCATAAAGTGAAAAAGTGTCAAATTTGATGGAGCATTTCTTGGGGCTCACACCATGTAGAAACAATTCATCTCAGTCAATAGGGTTTTATCACACCCACTTGCGATAACCTCTATCTATTTTGGAATATTTAACTCCGTTTGCACATCATGACAAATTTTAGTTGTAAAAAGTTACAAAAGCATTTAGTTGAAAGGTGTTGTGTTGTGTATCTTTCAAACTGTTCATTGTGGGCTTGAGTTGTTTATGCCATAAAATTTGGTTAGGTTGGTAAATGATAGAAATTCCCTCATTCAACTCCCCAAGTTGCCTGAATATTCTAAAGCACTATATATCAGTGCATACCCTTAAGTGCATAAAGTGTCAAACTTTGACAAAACATTATTCATTGCTCACACCATGTAAGAATAATCAATTTGAGTCTATAGGGTTTTGTTACCACAACCTAAAATAACCTTTCTTGGTTTCAGAAGATTCAACTCTATTTGCACAAGGGAAAAACTTTTTGGTTATTGCAAAAAGTTGCAAAAATACTTAGTTGAAAGGTGTAGTGTTGTGTATCTTTCAATAAATTCATCATGGGTTCAAACTATTTGCACCAATAGACCTGGTTGGGTGGGTAAATTTTAGGAATTCCCTTGTTCGACTCTCCAAGTCACTTGAACATTTCAAACCACTCCATACCAGTGCATCCCCTTAAGTGCATAATGTGCAAAAATGTTGAACTTTTATGGAGCGTATCTTTAGGCTCACAACATAGTTGTAAAAAGTTGCAAAAGCACACAGTTGAAATGTGCAACATTGTGTATATTTCAAACTATGCATTGTGGGATTGAACTCCCTAAGCCAAAATCTCTATTTAGAAGGTAAAAAATAAGAATTCCCTCATTTGACTCTCCAAGTTTCCCAAATGTTCTAGACCACTTTGTATTGGTGCATCCCCTTAAGTGCATAAAGTGCAAAAGCGTTGAAATTTGATGAAGTGTTTCTTGGGTATCACACCATATAGAAATAATTTATCTAATGCTATAGGGTTTTTTAACTACCACCTATAATAACCTCTCTCTATTTTGGAATATTTGACTCCATTTGCAAGTGACGACAACCTTTTAGTTATTGCAAAAAATTGCAAAATTGCTCAGTTGAAAGATGTAGCATTGTGTATCTTTCAAACCATTCATCATGGGCTCCAGCCGTCTATGCCAAAATCTCTAGCTAGGTGAGTAAACACAAATGATTCCCCCATTCAACTTCCCAATTCTCCTGAACATTCCAGACAACTTTGTATCGGTGCACCCCTTAAGTGCATAAAGTGAAAAATATGTCAAACTTTGATGAAGCGTTTCTTGGGGCTCACACTATGTAGCTAATCCTTCTAAGGAAAAATGGTTGTGTTACCACCACCTATAATAACCTCTCTCTATTTTAGAATATTCAACTACATTTGCAAGCATTAACAACATTTTAGTTGTTGCAAAAATTTGCAAAAACACTCAGTTAAAAGGTGCAACATTGTGTATTTTTCACACTACTTGTCATGAGGTAAAATCATCTATGCCAATAGCTCCTCTTGGGTAAGTAAATGCTAGGAATTATCTTGTTTGGATCCCAAGTCACCCAAACATCCTGAACACTCTGTTCTAGTGCATCCCCTTAAGTGCATAAATTACAAATACATTATACTTTGAATTGATGTTTTAATGATGATTATTGGATCATAGGAAAAAAATTAAATATCTAATTAAAACTTATTTAATTTTATATCTTTGAGTCTTGAATGGAGATTGTAATCATCATCTAGGTGTTTCATGTTGGGGAGAGATACAAGTACCCAAAAAGGCATGATCACACACACGAATATATGCAAGGTATAAATTCTTAATACATGTAAGATAGGGATTGTGCATTAAAGATATGAATCACACATTGGAATACCTTTGAAGCATGAAACATATGTGTGAATATACATAAGAAATGAATTTATTTTTCATGAAGCATACAAGTGAGTACACATAGTACATAAGGCATGAAAATATACATGAATTCATGTAAGTCATGAAGCATACACATGAAATACATCTAACAAATAAAGCATGAAGCATATAGATGAATTAAATTAAGTCAAGAAACATATATGTGAATACACATAACTCATAAAGAATGAAGAATACATATGAATTCACTTAAATCATGAAGCATACACATGAATAAACGTAGGATATAAAGAATGAATCATACAAATGAATTAACTTAAGTTAGGAAGAATATATGTTAATAGACATAGTACACAAATCATGAAACATACATATGAATTAACTTAATTCATGAAGCATACACGTGAATACATGAAACACATAAAGCATGAAGCATACTAATGAATTCACCTAATTTAGAAAGAATATATGTGAATACACATGGAACATAAAGCATGATTCATACACATGAATTCACTTACATCATGAAGCATACACACGAATACATGTAGTACATAAATAATGAACCATACAGATGAATTCACTCAAGTCAAGAAGCATATATGTGAATACACATAGCACATAAAGTATGAAGCTTACATATTAATTCAATTAAGTCAAGAAGCATATATGTGAATACATATAGCACATAAAGCATGACGAATACATACAAATTCACTTAATTCAAGAAGCATATATGTAAATACTTGACATAGAACATAAAGCATGGAACATACACATGAATTTACATGCTGCATAGATATAGATTTACTTAATTAATGAAGCATACATTTATTGTATGAGATATACACATAATTACACTTAAGGCATGAAACATACGTGTAGCCATAAAACATGAAACATGCATGCGGTCATAAAACATGAATCATGAAGCAACAATATACATAGATACCTGCAAAGCATAAATATATGTAATACATGAGAAATATATAAGGTATAAGGAATCCACATAATACATGAAGTAGTACATGTGAATACACATGAGACATGAAGTTCATACATAGGGAATGAAGTATAAATGCTCACAGGGCATGAAGCTATATAAATATATCCAATAATATGATACATGGAATATTTACACTACAGTTATATAGGATTCCTAAAATCCATATGGACATAAAATGTCACACACACACACACACAC
>MU225200.1:1594042-1605591 GCA_018584345.1 Thuja plicata
TATATATATATATATATATATATATATATATATATAATACAAAAAACATGTCCAAAAAATTCCATATAAGGATACAAAAAATGTCTCTAATCTAGTTTTCGATGAGGGGAAGAAATTACATGATGAGATGCCTTTGAATGCTGAGTGGGTGGAGATGCATATGATGGTGAATTATTTCAAGTGTTCTCGCTCATCCTCCTCACTAGACTCCCCTAGAGCTTCAACTGATAAAGTCACAAGTATAAACATCAATAACTAATATACATAAAATTTTTTCTAAGGTTCTTACCCTTAGGCTGTTGGCTATTCTTCCTAATATCATCTCTCCCCAATAGAGTGGCTTTGTTTTGGGGAGGCAGATCTTGGATTCCATTATGAAAGTTCATGAAGTTATTCATTCCACTCACTCCTCCTCTAATCATGGATTCCTACTGAAGCTTGATCTCTTGAAGGCTTATGCCCAGGTGGATTGGGATTTTTTAATCAAGATTATTCAATCTTTTGGTTTCAATGAGAAACTCCTGCAGCTTGTCCCCTAGCTTATCAGTACCTTGATGGCTACTATTATTGTTAATGGTTCCTCATCCAGATTCTTTAAGCCTACGCATGGGCTCCATCAAGGGGATCCTTTATCCCCTATCCTCTTTTCTATCTTGGCAGAAGGTCTTGGGTGATTTTCAAGAAACTGGCCTCTGAAGATTCCCTTCAGGGCTTTATTCCATCCTTTGCTTCAAATCCTTGTTCTCATGAATAATTCATTGATGACACAGTGATTATGGGATCTTCTTCTATCTAGGAAGCCAAAAGGATCAAAGAAGCTCTTATTATCTACTCCTCAGCTATAGGTCAGACTGTTAATTGGAAGAAAAGCTCTTTGTTCTTTATTAATACTCCAGTGGCTAGGAAAAATAGGCTTACTCACATCTTGGGGTGTGAAATTAGTTCTTTGCCAACATCCTATCTCGGTCTTCCTTTGGGATTAAAACCCCTAGACTCATTTTGGGTGGGTCTAGTGGACAAATTTAATAGGAAATTAGCAGGTTGGAAAGGTGCTATACTTAGCCAAGCAGGGAAACTCCAAATTTTGAAGGCTTCTCTGTAGAGACTTTCATTATATGTAATGAGCCTATTTAGGATCCCCAAAAAAAATGCCGAAGTGATTAAAACTATTCAGAGAAATTTCCTATGGTCTGGAGTGGAAGATAAAAAGAGACTAGCCTTGGTGGCGTGGGACAAGGTGTGCACCCCAAAGAAATGGGGAGGGCTGGGGATTAGGCCTCTTAAGGTTATTAACCAAGCTCTTCTGGCTAAGAAAATTTGGTGAGTTTATGGGGAAAATAAAGAATGGAATGACATTATTAAAAAGAAATATCTCTTCTCTTTTCCTCACATGTCAAATTTTATGAAGTCTGAGGTGAAGGTGTAGTGCTCTTTCATTTGGAACAACATACAACATTCTAAGGAGACCATTTTTAAGGGAGCCAAGTGGCTCCTGGGCAATCACAGGAGAATCCTGTTTTGGGATGATTGCTGGGCAAAAGAGTTCCCTTTGATATCCATTCCTACTTTTTAACCTAATATTGATTTTTGTAAACTTAGATTGGGTTTGTATGTTTTTGATTACTGGATTAATCAAAACTGGTTTGACCTTTCAGCTATTGATTTCTCGCTCAAGCCCCTTATGCTAGATTTGAACGTATGGAAAGTGGAAAATTCAAAGGAGGATAAGATAATTTGGGGAAAGCTTTTGTCGGGTCTCTACTCAGTGGCCTCGGCTTATGAGATCTTGATTAAAATTTTAGACCCTCTTCCTTTTTGGAGTCTAGTATGGGATAAAAGGCTCATTCCAAAAATTAACATCTTTTTTGGATGGTTTTGCAGAACAAAATCCTTACCATTGACAACCTTAAAAAAAGAGGAATGGTCCTGCCGAATAGATGTTTCTTGTGTAAACAAGAGGAGGAATAAATCTTCCACTTGGCTATTGAGTGTGGCTTTTCCAGAGACGTCTGGTGTCTTACCCTGCAAAGATGGAATATACACTGGTTGTTCCCTAACAATCTAGAAATTTTTTTCAAATGGAGGAATGTTGTGTTCCTATTGCGAGCTCTCTGTGGAATATTATTGCTCCCCATATTATCTGGAAACTTTGGTGTGAAAGGAATGATAGGGTTTTTCATGATAAGGCTTCACCTCTGGAGATCATAGTGGAAAAGATTAAAAGAAGCATCAGAGAGAATGGTAATTTGTTTAGCGCTAAAGTACTAGATCTCAATGATGGAGTTTTGAATCGCCCCTTAGCTCTTCCTCCTTCAAGGTGGGAGAATGACATTTGGCTTTCCCCTCCAATTGGCTGGGTTAAAGCCAATTTCAACAGGGCTGCAAAGGGGAACTTGGGTCCCATGGGTTGTGGTGGGCTTATTCATGATGACAAGGCCATTTGCCTTGCAGCCATGGCCTTCCCTATTGGGGTCCAGTCCAATCATGTGGTGGAAGCGATTGACCTCCTTCAAACTCTAAAGCTAATCAACAAATCTATGCCTTCTAATGTTTGGATCAAAGGCGATTCAATGAATATCTTAAATTGCATTAGAGGGAAAACTAAGTCATCATGGTCTATCAAGGCGATCATTGATGAGGCCTCTTTAATCATTAATTCCTTTTCCAATGTTATCATTTCACATACCTTCAAGGAAGTGAACTGTACAGCGGATGAGATGGAAAACATCACAGTTAAGGCCAAGGGTATTATGACCTGGCATCGAGTTACTAATTTAACGGTTGAAGTGAAGGTCAAGTTGGCTTATGATATGACTCATATAAAATGAGAAGATTTGGAAAATCTAAAAAACTTTCATGATTTTACGGTGCTCAATAATTAATGGTAACAGGATTGCAGAAAGGTGTCTCTTTCCCAAGAAGGTTATTTGTAGACACGCGGTCATTGGTAGTTTTCAAAATTTGAGTTGGGCATTTTTTCTCTGTCTCTACATTTCTTCTACCATTTTTAGCTATCTTCAAGGTATCATGGGTGGTGGGTTAAATAGAAAGGAGCCCAAAAATTGTAACAAATGGAAAACCCAAACTGACATTTGGGACAAACATAAAAAAGGAGGCCTCACTAGCTATATGGAGTGCCTTGACAGCTCCAAATACGCTATCACAAATGCTTTTGTGGAAAGATGGAAGGATAGAATAGTGGTGATCAGAGGCATGACCGTTAAGATTACATAATATTTGATAGCGGAGGTTACGGGATTAAAAACTAAAGGAATAAAATTTTATAGAGATAAAAAGATCTCCGAGAAAGCCATTCAGCATTTCCCTAAGGAAAGAGAGGAAGAAGATAGCTTGGTGAAGGATTCTAGTGGGTGCTATGATGTTAGCTCCATCAAAGATTTTTGGGCCAAATTTCTTACGGTGATCATGGAGTATGTGTCTTTGGACGAAAGATACAAAAGGGCCCATCCATATCACTTTATGATGTTAGGCCATTTCCATCATAAGGTGAGAGTTTCTTTCCCCTTCTATTTGCTGCAATCTCTCTATCATAGCATTTCTGATCATAAGCAGAAGGATTTCAAGCCCATTCTTCATGAGGGCTTGATTCTCTTGATTGTTGAACATGTTAAAAAATTAGTGGCCTCCAATCCTCTTATTATTTCCCCAAAATATTTGGGCTCTGATAAGGCTGGTAAACAACTTAGGATGAGAGATGATAAGGGGGATTCAACTATTAAAAAGCTGAAGTTTGAGAAAAATTTGGGTATGGATATAGACTCTGATGCTATGAGTACTAATGGCTATGATGAGACTGATTACATCCCTAACTCCCAGTCTGATGATGACAACAAAGAGTCTCTCTCTGTCTCGGTGAGTGCCTCTGTTGAGGAAGAGGTAAAAACTAAGGAAACCCCTAGGGTTAAAGAAGTCCAAATTGTTAAGGAAAAAAATAAAATACCTGAGGTTGTTGAACAGGATGTGGGAGGCCAAAAAGTCCCCATTTTGGTTAATTACGCAATTTCAGAAGAGCATGATATCCCTATGTCTCCAAAACTCAAGGTTCTTATGGAGGTGCATTCAAAAAAGAAAGAGGCAGATAATCCAGGTCAAGACAATATTGATAATGAAGCCATCCCCGCTTCCTCTAAGAACATCCCTTTTTCTAGGCTGGTTGATATGCATGAGCGGAATGTCTAGCTTCTCCAAGAGGACATGGATGATAAAATCAAGCCCCTATTTGGGGTTCTTCAAACTGCCAAAGCTATGTCCTTGTACTCATTTAAACTTATGAAATGAGTATTTAAGGAAATCAAAAGTCTTCATCTGAACTACAGAGCTCTATCTGCTCGTGCCAATCTTATTAACTCTGGGTCGGCTGGGGATGGTGGAAATCAAAACACAGAGGGTGGGAAAAATCTGCATGCCTTGCATGAGCATCTAGACAACTTGGAGAATACCGTGAAAAAAAAATGAAGGACAATAATGTCTTCATGGGTATGACTATGGAGTGTTTTAACACCATAAAATATGAAATGGATTCCCCCACTATGAATATTGATGAAGACAAAGATGATATTGATGCCGAGGGACCAGGAAAGCGCATGTGTTTAGCCAGGAAGAAGAAGATTCTAGACAGGATCTCGGAGCTTTCAAATTTCAACATGGCCATTAAAAAGGTTGCTGAAGCAAAGAAGGAAGCGGAGGACACTCTTCTGCATTTGGCCTAGCTTTGGTGTTCCCCTATTTTTTGGTGCTTCGTCTTTTGGTTTCTGGCAGCTAGAGAGTCAAGCTAGTTTCTGGCTTTTTTCTCTGGCTTTCTGGCTTTGTCTGGGTCTGCAGGCTTGTTTTTTGTCCTATTTCTATTTAGTATATTTTTAGCTGCCTATCCTTATGCTTTTTTGTAAGGGGTTTTGGGTCCCCTTAAAACCTATTTTTACTAGCAATCAAAAACTAATATACATAAAAATTGAATTATAGAATGAAATACATTAGAGTATGTTAGTAATAACTGAGAGGGGGGGGGGGGGGGGGAATCANTAATAACTGAGAGGGGGGGGGGGGAGGTGAATCAGTGGCCTCAAAAATTTATCCTTCAAACTTAACCACCAATCAATAAACCTTAGATTATTATGTCCCTACAAGATGCATGCCATGAAATACTTATAATGATTAACTATCTGTCGATGTTCTCTGTCAATCCTTATTCTTTCTTGATTACCAATAAGTAGTATAACTATTTACCAAAATACAGTAAATAAGTAGAGTATACCGATCAATCTAGTGTTAACTATGTCATATACAAAACAATAAAGAAATGAATCATACACACATAACACATGAATTTTTAATGTGGAAACCCTGTTAAGGGAAAAACCACTAGGACCGGTACCCCAAATTTTTACTCTTCTAAAGTGAGCCCTGTTAGGAGCCAACCTTGTTAAAGGTTACAAACACACGGTTAAGTGCAACCTTGTTAGAGGATTTTATACATAGAGGTTGTCACTTAGTATCGAGCATCTATTACTACCATCCTTGAATCAACCTCCCTCTTAGACTGTCAATAGATATCGGGCAAGTCCAATGCTACTTTCATGCATCAACCTTTTTTGGCACTCCTTGGGATGTACCTCTATATATAGAACACTATTAAGTCCTTCTTGGTTAAGAGACTTGATGCTTCAATGGTTAAACTGAAACACTATGACCTATTCATGATTCAACTTTGAATTGCAGATTTTCAGATCTATTTAAGTACATTACCTCTCTGATCAATGTATCAATTCAATTATTTTTTCTCCACACTTTCTACTTTGTGATGTTGTGCTCACAATTCGTCGGTGTCTGCAAAATTCCTTAGCTCTACTTCAGCTTGATTGATCAGGACCATATGAAGTTGTTCCTCATCAGTTTCTTTTCAACATCCTCTTTCTATTCACTCTCCTTAATTCCATCTGTAAATGAATTAAGCTTGTCTCTTATATAGACATGATATTCATTGTTTCTTGATTCTTGATTCTTGGCATGAAAAACAATCCAGCCAATTAGATTTAAAGCATAACTCCTGATTTGTCTCGTAATTATCTTCTTGCCAACTGTACAAATCATCTTTAAACCAATCACTTAACTCTGGTCGAATAAAACAAAGAAAACAACCAGTTAAGTCTATCTTTAGCTCTTGCCAACTAGATATTTTGTCATTTTCTAAACTCTCTGTTCCATCGGTCGCCTTTGCAGTTAGTTGTCAATGACAACTGACAATTTCGTCAGTGAGACTCCAGTTAGCTTCGTGATCTCCGTCCGTCAAAAAACCTTGGAATTTTACTTGTCAGGCAACCTTCTGACTTTTCTCGTCGGGCATCAGTGTGGCTTTGCTTCATCAGACAACACTATCTTTTGATCATTGAGTATCACTGTGACTGTTCTTCTTTGCCTTTACCGATGGTGTGCACTCCGTCGGTGTTGTTTGTCACTCAGTGAATACTCAACTTTTATGCATTGCTGAAAGCATAACCTTTATTCCTTTGGCTCTGTGAAGTCTTTGGCATTATGTACATGACTGTATAGATGATATTAAGTTGACATCAATGATAATACAATACATTAACTATTTTAATGCCTTGCATTATCTTCAACTTAACATTGTCAAACATTCAATCAGTTACATGTCATCAATCTCTCCCTTTGGCATTGATGGCAACATACTATATTATCACACTATACTATTTCTAATACAATATGAAATACAACAGTTGAGAGATTTTATCAAACTACCAATCTTTTTGTTCTTTCAACCGATAAATGTCTGACCTTCGATAAGCTTTGTTTTAGCTTAGATTTGATTCTTGCAGCTCTCTGTCTTCTAATGTGTTGAGTCCTCTCCTTGTGTCAATTTCTCTCGCTTGACTATTCTTCTCTTTTGATGTCTTTTTCTCTTGTCAACAACTCTCCCTTTGTAGAATCTTTTTATACAATTTCTCTCCCTAAGGATATAATCCTCCCCGTTGGAGTAATATGATAGTGGATAAACTCTTTCAATTTCTAGAAAGATTTGATAATATGGATGATTTATCCCCCTTTGAAAACAATGCCAAACAAATATCTTACAAATATATGACATTCATGTCAAACAATCATTTCTCTCCATCCATAATATATTCCTTGAATTTCCTTTATCCATCAGCAATACAACAATATGTTCTGGTGCCCGGTGAAGATATATACCTGTCTGTATATAGATTTAGCTTTGAAGTTCATCTCTTTGCTTGCATCAACATTAATGATATTTTGGTAATATGTAGGCTGATGTAGCCTTCAGTCATTTTACTGACTGGTAGACAAAGATTTGACCCCTAGTCTCTTTCTCAAGTACTCAAATGTATCCTTGGGCAGTGACTTGGTGAAGATATCGACTAATTGTTCTTTTGATTGCACATACTCAAGTGTCACTTCCTTTGCTTGAACTTGTTCTCTCAAATAATGATACTTGATGGCAATGTGTTTAGTCTTAGAATGCATGACTGGATTCTTGGAAATGTTTATTTCACTGGTGTTATCACAATAGATAATCACTGGTTCTAAGATCTTCATATGCATACCTTTTAGTAACTATTTGATCCATGCAATATTTGAGCAATTTGCAGTAGTAGCAACATACTCTACTTCTACAGTAGACTAAAAGATGCATCCTTGCTTCTTGCTTATCCATGTGACAAGTCTATCACCCATAAAGAATGCTCCTCCAGTTGTGCTCTTTTGATCATCAGTATTTCCATCCCAATCAGCGTCGATAAATGCATTAAGCTCAAATTTTCTTTCTCTTCTATACCATAAGCCATATTCCTCAATATTTTTTAGATATCTTAAAATTCTTTTCATAGCAGTCATATGTGATTCCCTGGAGTTAGCAGAAAATCTAGCAACAATTCCTACTGCATGTGCAATATCTGGTCTTGTGCGTACAACATACATGAGTTTTCCAATTATTGATCTATACAAAGTCTGATTTACCTCTGTTGTCTTTTCCTCCTTTGTTAACTTACATCTAGTAGCAATCGATGTTCCAACTAGTTTGGAATCTTCCATTTTAAATATTTTTAGGACCTCTTTGATGTATTTGGACTGTGTAATGAAAATACCTTCACTTTGTTGAATGATCTGTAGACCAAGAAAGAACTTGATCTCTCCAAACATAGACATCTCAAACTCTTTACTCATCTCATTAGAAAATGACTTACATAGCATATCATTGCCTCCAAATATGATTTCATCAACAAATATTTCAGCAATCAAAGTGTTATCATCAGTATCTTCCTTCAAATAAAGATTACTATTTTCACTAGTCCTTACAAATCCAATACTTATAAGATAGGAATGAAGTCATTCATACCAAGTTCTTGGAGCTTGTTTCAATCCATACAAGGCTTTTTGAAGTCTACATAGCATTTTTCTCTTGTCTGGATCGACAAAACCTTCTGGTTGCTCAATGTATACCTCCTCTTCAAGTATTCCATTCAAGAATGCATACATGACATCCATTTGATATACCTTGAATCCTTTATATGTAGCATAAGAAAGTAGTATTCTTACACCTTCTAGCCTAACAATGGGTGCAAAGGTCTCTCCATAGTCTATACCTTCCTCTTGCACATACCCCTTGCATACTAGTCTTTCTTTATTTCTTGTGACTTCTCCATTCTCATTTCGCTTATTCCTGAATATCCATTTTGTACCGATGACATTCTTGTCATCTGGTCTTGGCACAAGTGACCATGTCTTGTTCTTTTCAATCTACTCAATCTCATCATTCATAGGACTTATCTATTCTTCATTATCAAGTACAGCATTGACATATTTTGGCTCAAACTCACAAATTAAACAAATTGAGTTTGAAGACTTCTTGTTCTTGTACCAGCTTTCTTATGTCCTATGATCTGGATCTCTGGATGGTTCCTTCTTACATATCTTGCAAGTATAGGCTTAGCTCTTTGTCTATCAACTTGATCATCATTTTTTCCTTCATTATGTTCTTCATCACCTTGCACATTATTTTAATCATTATCCTGACCTTCAGTAATTGCAGCCTGATAGTTGGTTGCAACATTCTGTTGTTCTGGAATTAAGCACTGTTACTTAGGTAGAGTGTTGATTTCTTCACAGTATACAAACTTGTTGTAGTCCTCTGGTTCTTTTGTGCTTTCTAGCTCATTCTTTTCTGAAAATTCATCTATCTTTACATTTGCACTTTCAACGATTTTGTTAGAAGCCTTGATGAGACATTTATAAGATTTGCTCTTGGTGGAATACCCTAGAAAAATACCTTCATCACTTTTGGCATTAAGATTTCCATTTCTATCATCCTTTAAGATGTAACATTGACTACCAAATATTTTGAAGTAACTTACATTGGGTGTTTTACCATACCATAGCTCATAAGGTGTCTTCTTTGTGTCCTTCTTCAATTGTACTCTGTTTAGTGTGTAGACAACAGTACTAACAACTTCCCTTTAGAATATTTGGGTGATGCCTTTCTCTATTATCAGTGTTCTAGCACAATTAACTATTGATCTGTTCCTTCTCTCAGCAATCCCAATTTGCTGTGGTGTTCTTGGTGTAGAAACCTATCTTTTTATACCATGCTCATTACAGAAATCAGTGAATTCATCTGATACAAATTCTCCTCCTCTATCTGATCTCAAACATTTTAGATCCTTACCACTTTGTTTCTCTACCATAGCCTTATACCATTTAAACATCTTGAATGCTTCAGATTTATCTTTTAGAAACATAATTGTCATCATTCTAGAGTAATCATCAACAAAGAGAATAAAATACCTATCTCCATATTAACTCTTTGTCCTCATTGGTCCACATAGATCACTATGGACTAATTCTAGAATATCATCAGATGTATGGGTTTTACTTTTGAAACTAGACTTTTTCATTTTACCTTTTTGATAATTCTTGCATATGATGTTGTCATCTTTGTCATTGTTGGTAAGCCTCTTACATTTCTCCTTCTGCTTATTTTCACCATGTTGTCAAAATTCACATGACATAATCTTTTGTGCCACAACCATATGTCTCTGTTTCTAGTCATCAAGAAAGTGGTGTTAGTATCATTCAAATAGAATAAGTTACCTTTTTTCTGTTCACCGGTACCAATCAATTTTCTTGATTCATTGAAGATCTTTGCCTTCTTGTTCTCAAATGCTACTCTGTGACCTAAATTATTTAGTTGAGAAACACTCAATAGATTATAATTCAATCCTTTTACCCAATAAGCATTTTCAAATTTAATCATGTTGTTCAACATTATAGTTCCTTTACCTTCAAATGAACAAGGTGTATCATTACCCATTCTTACTGTACCACCATTATAATACTCAAAAGTGTTAAAATTTTCTTTGTCACCTGTCATGTGGTGAGTGTAGCCACTATCTATAATCCAGATGTCATTCTTGCTAGCCTTAGATATGAGTGTAGTTTCTTCATACCTTTCATCTTCATCTAAATCATCTTTCACAACCACAAATACCATCTCGATGTCTTCATTTGAATCAGTGTCAGTATCTTCATCTTTGCAAGCAGCTAGGTAGCTGGCTTTCTTGCCTTTGTCCTTGTAGTCTCAGGTATCTCTTCTTTCTGATTGTCGATAACCTCTGTAATCTTTGTTATCACCTCTGTCAAATTTCTTCTCAAAAGATCTGTCATTACTTCTGTCATCTTTTATTCTATTAGGACATCTTGCAGCAAAGTGTCCAATCTCTTTACAATTAAAGCATACAAGTAGTAACTTACCTTTGTATTTACCTTTGCCTCTCTGCATTCTTCTAGCCATAAGTGCTTCTATTTCATCTAGATCTTCTTCTTCACTTTCAATTTCACTATCTCTTCTAGATGTGTGTCTATGACTTGATTTTCTTATTCTCATAGAAGACTTAAATGTAGACTCTAAGTTTGGTAAGACACTATTATCAAAGTTATTCATCTCAAATGAAATCAGTCTACCAATTAAAGTATCAAGAGTAACTGTGTTGTTTGCTACTGCTCTCATTTCTTGAATGGAAGAAACTCTAATAGCATATACAGGCAGTAAGGTTCTTAAGATTTTACTTATCACTGTCTCCTCTTCAAGTGTACCTCCAACTCCTTGTATAGAATTGACTACTTCTTTTATTCTTGTGTTTTACTATGTGATGTTTTCTCCTTCTTTCATTCTGAGATCATCAAACTTTCCTCTAAGGCTTTTTGCCTTGGCTCTCAGAACATTTGTATCACCTACATGTACAAGCTTTAGTTTGTCCCACATCTTCTTTGCAGTTTTGCAATCTTTGACATCTTCAAATTCAACATCAGAGAGTGAGGAAGAAAGCTCTATAACCATGCAGTTGTGCTCATTATTCTCTCTCAATTGATCTAATGTCAATACTCCTGTGGGAAACACATATTCAGTATCTAGGAATTGAGTAACATCATTACCAATACCTAATAAGTGGAGTCTTATCCTGCTTTGCCATGAAGCAAAGTTGTCTTTGTTCAACTTGGGC
>MU225200.1:1605679-1621561 GCA_018584345.1 Thuja plicata
GGGGGTGAATTAGTGGCCTCAAAAATTTATCCTTCAAACTTAACCACCAATCAATAAACCTCAGATTATTATGTCCCTAAAATATGCATGCCATGAAATACTTATAATGATTAACTGTCTGTCGATGTTCTCTGTCAATCCTTATTCTTTCTTGATTATCGATATGTAGTATAACTATTTACCAAAATACAGTAAATAAGCAGAGTATACCGATCAATCTAGTGTTAACTATGTTAGATACTAAACAATAAATAAATGAATCATACACACATAACAAATGAATTTTTAACATGGAAATCCTGTTAAGGGAAAAACCACTAGGACTGGTACCCCAAATTTTCACTCTTCTAAAGTGAGCCCTGTTAGGAGCCAACCCTGTTGAAGGTTACAAACACACGGTTAAGTGTGACCTTGTTAGAGGATTTTATACATAGAGGTTGTCATGTAGTATTGGGAATCTATTGCTATCATCCTTGAATCAGCCTCCTTCTTAGACTATCAATAGGTATCAGGCAGGTCCAATGCTACTTTCACGAATCAACCTTTTTGGCACTCCTTGGGATGTACCTCAATATATAGAAGACTATTAAGTCCTGCTTGATTAAGAGACTTGATGCTTCAATGGTTAAACTGAAACACTATGACCTGTTCATGATGCAAATTTGAATTGTAGATTTTCAGATCTATTTAAGTACATTACCTCTTTGATCAATGTATCAATTCAATTATTTTTTCTCCACACTTTCTTCTCTATGATGTTGTGCTCACTATTCATTGGTGTCTGTAGATTTCCTTAGCTCTGCTTTAGCTTGATTGATCAGGACTATATGAATTTGTTCTTCATCAGTTTCTCTTCACCATCCTCTTTCTATTCACTCCCTTTAATCCCATCTGTAAATGAATTAAGCTTGTCTCTTATATAGACATGATATTCACTGTTTCTTGATTCTTGATTCTTGGCATGAAAAACAATCTAACCAATTAGATTTAAAGCATAACTCCTGATTTTTCTTGTAATTATCTTCTTGCCAACTGTACAAATCATCTTTAAATCAATCACTTAACTTTGGTTGAATAAAACAAATAAAACAACCAGTTAAGTCTATCTTTAGCTCTTGCCAACTAGATATTTTGTCATTTTTTGAACTCTCTGTTCCGTTAGTCACCTTTGTAGTTAGTTGTCGGTGACAACTGACAGTTCCATTGGTGAGACTCTAGTTAGCTTCATGATCTCCGTCTATTGGAAAACCTTGGAATTTTACTCATCGGGAAACCTTCTAACTTTGCTCATCAGTCATCATTGTGGATTTTCTTTGTCGAGCAACACTATCTTATGATCATCAGGTATCACTGTGATTGTTCTTCTTTGCCTTTACCGATGGTGTGCACTCCGTCGGTGTTGTTTGTCACTCAGTGAATAGTTGAATTTTATGCATTGCTAAAAGCATAACCTTTATTCCTTTGGTTCTCTGAAGTCTTTGGCATTATGTACATGACCGTATAGATGATATTAAGTTGACATCAATGACAATACAATACATTAACTGTTTTAATGCCTTGCATTATCTTCAACTTAACATTGTCAAACATTCAATTAGTTACATGTCATCAGAGTAATGATGTACTATTAAAAAATAATCACTGTGTTTATCTATAAGAGGGGAACACTTGAGATCTAGAGTGACATTCCCTTGCAAAAAGAATCAAGATATTAATTAAACTACATATGTGAGCATCATTAAAATTTCAATATAGACCATTGAAAGAATAAATAAAATTTACAAATCTCTTTCATACCTTTGTCAATGTTGTTGTACCATTATAAATTGTAAGCACCTATGATTAGATGCTCAATTAGGCCCCATTTTAGTGTTCTCAAGGTTTCATGTCCGTTATTCTTAATCCAACCCCATATTTCTTGTCATTATGACATCTTCTCCACAATATCTATTCCTGAACTAAATTTCAATGCATTTTTTTTTTTTTTTTGGGGGGGGGGGAATAGGTTGGCTAGGCCACCCTATTCCCCTTGGTTTTCCCTAAAATTCATATTGAGGGATTGGCTCACTAGTTAAGAAGAAAATCCAAAACCATGTTGTCTTTCTTTGAGTTTTGAGATCTGAAATTTTGTGAGGGGTATGTAAACAACCTATCTCTTCTCATTTTGGTAATCCATCTGAAGCATTCATATCCACTCTCAATATTTCAAGAGATATTGTCAAGATCCAAGTTGGAATTCAAGCATTCTCAAGCATATTTAAAGCATCCAATACATTCTTTAAAATGAATCTTCTCCCTTGTAGAAAGATTCTCTCCCCAATTAAGGCCAAGTAGAGGAGACCTTAATAAATCAAGAAGATCTTTTATCCACCCACTTTCATTTACTCTTCAAAGAAAGAGTCAATCAAGAATAAGAACATTGAAGACTTTAAAGAGTATTTGCAGATCTATGTAGTTGTGAAGTGCATCATTTATTCTTATCTAAATTTCAAGATCCAATAAATACATTGAAGAAACTTGAAAGCATCTTCATAGATATTAAGACCTCAAATTTTGTTTATGAAGGGTACAAACATTTACATTGTAGATTTAATATCTATTTTACATTTACAAGCTTTCCTTTCATGCATATTTCATTTCTATTTCAAGGTTTATTCCTCAACTGGGGTTTGACTGAGGAAAAACCCTTTCTACACAATATTTTAATTTTTTGTGTGTATAGGTACAAGTGGTGTTTGAACTAGAACAAATTTGGTAATTTTAGGACCCTACAGATAGTCTACAACTCAAAATAGTCAAAAGTGTAGGGAACAAGTTGGCTTAGGCAACCTAGTCCCTCCAAATCTACTTCAAATTATTTTTATAGGTTAGTTACATCCCCTAGACCTCATTTTTGGCATTCATATTGAGTTGTCTACTTTCTTTCATTCTATGCATCCTAAAACTTTCCTTCTACTCCTTTTTATCCCTCTATTTTACATCATTTAATCACACATCCCCTAATCAACTCTCCATATTTTATAGATGAAGGATAATTGCACTTGCTTAGTGCTTGAGTCATACTCTGGCCTAGTGGGTCATCTTCCTTCCAATGTAACTAAGGATTGGTTAGGTTTTATACTAGAGAACCAATCTATCTAACTCCTTATTATCCTCCTAATCATGTTATTTTATGATACATTTTGGTGAAACCAACTCCTTTTATACCACTTTTTATTTGGATGATTAGATTAGTATCTCTTGGTTCACCTTCACATTATATTTTGGTGAGCCCAACTTCTTACATTTCACTTTTGATTTGGTAGTTAGATGTGCTATTCATTGGGTTTTTATTGCAATTATGCTTAATTACATTCATGTTGCATAAGCTTGATGAGTGTTAGTATCATTATTTCAGAGTTACTACTTGTATTTTAATTATTTATACATATCTCTCTTTCATTACCTTGTGCATGAGTGTTCTAACCTTGAGTCCTACATATATCATTCTGGTGAGAAGTCGTAGACTTATGGTTTCCTTTGATCCCAAGTCCTCTATGTTTCTTAGGAATGTTGATTATACAAATATGCCTACTAATGAATTTCCCACTATTGTTGAGAATACCTCTTCCCACTCTTCTCATGATGAATAAAAAACCTTAAGAGTGCCTCCTATTCAAGTCCAAAAACTCTCCCATCTATTTGAAAAATTTGAGCAATGGTTAGGTCAAGAGGATTCTAATATAGAAGCCATCTTCTTAGTAGAAGGTATGAGGGAGTTGATTCAAAATGATGAGAGTGGTGTTGATTTTTTTCATGATATTTCACATCTTATTGATGACAATGTTTAGCCTATCAATGATTGTGCTCAAGACACTGGTCTCTCTCTACCTAAAACTAGTTTTGAGACTTCTATTCCTATTCCTACTTCTTCACCTAACGTTCCAACAAACACTCCACCTCTCATGACTATATCTATTTCAAACATTAATCATAATACTACCATTCCTCCAAAAATTATTTCCCAACCATCATACATGCCTACTTACAACAATGTTTCATGTTCATATTCCAATTCTCCTTTCATTTCCCGTGATGTTCCAAATCTTTCACACATTTCCAATACTGATCTCTCCACAAAATCCAATATCAATAGTCTTGCCCAAACTATATGATCCTTACAAAAAAAAAATTGACTCCATGACTCAATTAAAATTCAACATCCCACTTGTCACATTCCTAGTTATTTCTCCTTAGACATATTCCTATTGTTGTCCCTCAATACGTGGTATTCCTCACTTGGAGACTTATACTAGAAAGGGTGATCCCTTGAATCATGTGAAGACTTTTAAAATATTGTGTATTTACTTCTCTCATGATCATAAACTCATGACTAAATTTTTTACTAGAACATTTAGAGATAATTTATATTTTTCTTTGCTTAATTATTCTATTGATTCCTTTCAAAAACTTGCTAAATATTTCATTCAAAATTTTGAAAATAACATTGATTCTAAGATTTCTTTGACTGATCTGATGCATTGTAAACAAGATGTTAAAGAAAGAGTGATTGATTTTATTGGTAGATTTAAATATTTGTATGCCTATATTTATTATCATGTGTCTAATATTTATTTTCAACATATTTTCATTTCTAATTTGCAAAAATACATTAGAGATAAGATACTGCTTTTTGAATTTACTTCTTTTACTCAATTATGTGTAGTGATTCAGAGTTGTCATCTTCAAGTTAGTCAATTTGAGAGCAACACACCAATGGTTGTAGGTACATTCAAATTGCAAAAGGAATTTGTGGTGCTTGAGATGTGAAATTCAGTTACGATACCCTAAAAGTACCCTTAAAAACCTTTTCGAGTTTCCCACTTTGAAGGATAATATCTTGATTCTTACTGATTGTCATGAGAAACCGCTTTGGTAACATGTTCATAGGCTGTAAATTAGTGAATTTGTCCATTCTAAGCCCCTCAAAACCATATTTTACATATTTTGATGTATTTAGTTTGAGGGGTTATTTGTAAAGGGTTCTTAAATTTTGTATTTGGGTGGGTAGAGAAATATAAACTCACTTTGCATATTGAATTACTTAGAGTTATGTATTGAATTAATTTTATGGTTACATTTTGAGAAAATTAATGAAATCTCAACATGGATTATCTCCCATTCTCATTCTCTTTCTGTTACATGAGTTGACCTATTAAAATGGTTGGATTTATCTTTATGAATTTCTCATAAATGCGTAATTTTTAATAAAAGGTTTCCTTCAAGGAAGGAATTAAATTCCATTTCTGTGTTGCAGTAACATTAGGAGAATAATGATGATTCAATAAGTATGATCTATAGGTTGATGCAATTAGATATTTATGTAAGGTATAAGAATTCAGATTAATGTGTGTAATATTTGTAGATTCATTTAATCAGTATCTCTATCCTAATGAATAATGCACTGGTCTAAGGGTTTCTACTTTAAAGAAACCAATTCAAATTCAAGAAGAGTTTATTAATTGTTTGTAGGAGTAGGTCTAGAGTAGGGTTTTACTCTCAAATGTTTATGAATTGTGTATGAAATCAAAATAGAGTCATTATTTAGCATACCAAACATGTGTTCTAATTTATTTCATGAGAGTCATATGCTTATGAAATATTTTCTATTATTTACTTTAAATTCATAATATTGCAATAGTTTACCCACTTGGGTCTTGCAGAGCCCAAAGAGTAGCAAATATTCCTTATTTATAAGGAATTCTCAAACAATTGGGAATTTTTATTAGATTCCCATTGATATAAGAGGGATAATTCTCAGGAAGTCAAGGAAAAAAATAAAGGAACCAACAATGGCTCTAGTTGATAAGAGTGATGTTGCATCCCAACCATTTCAAAAGCTTTAAAAACCTAAAGGATTCATCAAGATCAATAATTCATCAAACAAAATTGATGTGCAAGTGGTATCAGTATCCAAAGATGTGGCTGCTTTATCATCTATTTTTAAACCATCTTGTAATTTTACACCTCTTTTTGAATCTTTACATAATGTTATGTTTAAGATGATTAATTATAATGTTTTAACACTTCCTCCTGTTAAGTCAATTGATCCGTCTAATAGAATATATAAATATATTGATCCCAAATTATTTTATCAATACCATTGCCAATCTGGAAATGATATAGAGAAATGTTTATGTTTGAAGATGATTGTCCAAGGCCTTATTGATTCCAATGATATAATTATTGAGGGTGTTGATGATCAAGGAAACAAATATTTTTCCCCTCCCAATCAAAACTTGAAAATCTATACCATTCTCTTACCTTCTCATTCTACCATACCATTGAGTCTACCCATTCTTTACCTTACTCTTCAACCAATATTGTTGAGTCTCCAAAATTTATAACTATGAATTCTGATAATATGTGTACCAAGGAAAACAATGTTGTCAGTCTTATTTATCAATCCAAACCCACACACAATAGAAAACTTGAGGCTTGCATTCAATTTGATCCTAAGGAGACTATTAAGGCAGCTAATCTTTACATAGATACAAAGATTAATGGTCTTTCTGGTCTTCCCTCTCATGGAATCCTCATTGATCCTACTTGCATGGTGAATGTTATAATTGAATAACATCAAGAAACCTCAATCAAGATTCCTTTGACAAATCAAATGTGATGATTAAGGCTTCTAATTTTTTTACTTGTCCTACCCATGGTTCCATTACCTTTCTTATTGAAGTTGGTAAGAAAACCTTAGATCTCACCTTTTTTGTCATCCCAACTTTTGATCAGGTTTAAGTTAGACTTTTCCTTCCTTGAATTACTTCCATGAAAGATATTGTCTCTCCTATCCATAGTTCTTGAAATTTCCCTATAATGGAGAAATCATCATGATTAATCATAGTCTCTATCGACCTTTAGCGAGTAAAAGGAACTTTGACCTTCTTCTTTCTTAGCATGATTTGACCAATTAAACCTCACTAAGATAATTTATTATTATCCTATAAAAAATTCAAAGCCCAAAATATTTGTGAACTTGGAAAACCTAAGAATGTCCCATCTCCTTTTCCTAGACCTAGACTCTTTCCTACACCTTCCATTCCTCCTATTTATGCTTTAGTTCCACTTCCTATATCTTGGAAACCTCCTACAAATTCTCTTTATCAACTGAGTGTGGTTCCTTCCATTCTTCCTCCTAAATAATAAAAGGACCAAATGTTAATTAATCCTAAACCAATCCAAATTTCAAGTAAAACCAAATGTAACCATTGTGCCTATGATGATTTCCATAGAAACCATGGTATGGCCCATGAATTTGGTTCCTAAAACATTTCCCCCCTAAGAAACCTTCTAATGGTCTAATTACCTTTGACCAGCCTATGTATATCATTATACCATCATAAATTATAAGCACCTTATTTGTGTGTACAATTTTATGATTATTTAGCACCCAGCTTAGTGTGTTTTCATCCTAACATGCAAAATCTGACTTCATACAAAACTTAATGGAAACCTAAAGTCAAATATGAGTTGTGTGTTATTATAATTCATCAAAACTCAATGTGAGCCCTTATTTATAGGCATTATCCTTTATTATTTTTCTTCTTTAGCCTACATGGGCCCTATGTTACCGTTTGTGGCCTTTGTACATCTTCCCAACCTTGAAATCAGTTGTTCTTTGTAATCTAACATCCCCCAGTTATCCAAGGCACATGGTTTAAATTTGAGCCCTAATTGGTGGGTATATAGTGTCTGGATATTCTATACCTAGGTA
Source organism: Thuja plicata (assembly GCA_018584345.1). Classification (NCBI taxonomy): domain Eukaryota; kingdom Viridiplantae; phylum Streptophyta; class Pinopsida; order Cupressales; family Cupressaceae; genus Thuja; species Thuja plicata. The sequence continues at coordinate 1,613,439 of MU225200.1, forward strand.
TATAATGCCCAATCATTCTATACCCAAGTATAGCCTAGGTATTTGGCTGAGATTTAACTCAAGGGATGATCTTGGTAATTTAGTAGGGTATTTGGATTTATGGTCAACCCTTCTGAGTTTTCACCCCTAAAATATTATGAGAGGTATATAAGTGTCTTATCTCTCCTTATTTGATTATCCATTATCAAACCATAAGAAAGCATTCAAGAACCAAGATCAAGATTTCAAGAGATTTTTGGCATCCTAGCATTCTCAAGAAAGATCTCAAGCGTTCTAATGTATTTTAAAGGAAATTTTATCCATGGATCAAACTTATTTCCCTCAATGAATTCCAAGAAAAGGATTCAACCATAAAGGAAGAAGATATACACACATTCAAGTATCCAAATGCACTCAAGTCTTCAATCCTTCTCTCTCTCAATCAATCATTATGACAAACTACAACATACATTACACAATGTTTTGTGTTTCATGATTTTCTTTTAGATTTTCATGGTAATTCAAATCTATTTCATCAATATATTTTATCACATTCAAATAAGAATTTTCATTGGAAAGGTATGATATACTTCATTTATTTTAGATCTAGTCTATGCTATATGACAACACACTTTCATTTATCTTATTTCATTTTAAGGTAGATTATAGATAGGGGTTTGACTAAGGCAAACCCCTCTATACAACCTTCTTCCACTTTTTTTTTTGTGTAGGAAAAAGTGGTAAACCTAGTGAGCAATCTGGGAAGTATAAGATCCGAAAAATAATCTAAATTTTTTTTATACGAAGTTGTACCTCCAAATCAGCTTCAAATTTGAACCAAAGGTTGGTAATACAATTTAGTTTCTATTTTTGGTCATCATAAGTTCTTGTCTAATTTTTTATATCTATTTTTGCTGAAAGTTGTCATTGAAGCTTATTTAGCATTCTATCTTGCATCATCCTATTATCAAATCCTCTTAATACATCGCAGTGAAGGATCATTACACCTGCTTATAACTTTAGTCCTACTTGGGCCTAGTGAGTCATCTTCCTTCCAATTTTACAATAAGAAAAGAGGAACAATCTATATTTCTTCTATTTTCCTACTATAAAAGCCTAAGGGAGGAAGTTATTTTAAAGAAAATCAAATTAAATATACATGATGAATTTTCTATTTGTATCAAAGATCCTATTGTGATTAATTTGGATGAAGAAGATACTCTTGAAGATGAGGATTATATTGTTTCTAATGCAAATGATGTTAATGCCAACTATTCTGATAATATGTATGATCTTATTGATGTTCATCATAAATTACCTACTAGATTTGTGTAAATGTTATCCCTAGCTCCTAGTAACAAACAAAGTGATTCATCCTTAGAGCATGGTGCTTGTTTGGAGTTTGTAATGGCTCCATCTAATGTACTGAATGTTGTTCCTGTTGTGTATTTCCCATCTTCCCTAAACAGTAAATACTGAGATGGAGGGGCAAGCAATATGCTTGACTAGCTCCTCTTGTACAATGTATTCCTTTATGTGTTTTCCTATTCATGTTGTGCTTCCCCTGTGATGTACTTCTTGCTATATGTTATATTTAGACTTCTTTAAATGAACCTTTTTTCTCTGTTGGTGCAAGATGATAATGTAAATGATCTATTGTAACATTCCTTTATTTGTATCTCATTTCTTTTATATGTTATATACATGTTATGTCATGCATGTAATTTTTGTCATAAATGTACCTTTGTGTTGTCTACTTGGGGGAAACACATAATGGTAGTTACCATCTATTCTATTTGGTCTCCACAACTCCAACCCAGAAATACCTTATGTTAATATCTCTTATATGATCTTCTTCCACTGTGCTCGCATTTTTGCTACCTTTTGGGGGTGATGTCAAATTGTTTAACCATAATTATTGATTTACATGAATTATCATATGATCATACTAACCCCTAAGTTAGTAGATCCCTTTTGTGCTCTTTTTTTTCATGTGCTTCATTTTTCTTGGTTTGTCCTTGCTTTGGGGCATCTTATAGTAGAAACATTGTGTGAGTGCATGTATGCTCTATTAAAATCATTGCTCCTATCAAGACATTTGCAATCACTTTAACATGGGAGAATACACTCTACTCCTTGTTTCAAATTTTTTATGCACACACACACAACAATTTAATTTATTTAGTGGATGGACTTGGAGATAATGCTTTCCTTGTAGTTATCTTGTCATTATATTATCACACCTTGTGAATTATTTAGTGGATTCCTTTGGAGAATATTCTTTCGTTAGGTCTAATCGTTCTTTCGCAAATGCATCCCTTTTGGACACAATGCTTTCCTTAGGACTAATCCTCTTTATCATATTTCCTTGTGGACTATTCCATCTTTTGCACTAATATTTCTCTCTTTTTATAACCCACAGTGAGTCAAAACCTTACTAGGTTAGTTGGTCATGTCTCTTTGATTTCTCTATTTTTGAGTGTTTCTTCTTTTATCTTGGTTTTGGATTTGATGAGGACCTAAGTGGGGGCTAAATGTATCATCATAAATTGTAAGAACCTATGATTAGACACTCAATTAGGCTCCATTTTAGTGTTCTCAAGGTTTCATGTCTATTATGCTTGATACAACCCCATACTACTTATCATTTTGAAATATTCTTTGCAATATCTATTCCCACACCAAATTCTAATACATTTTTGGGGGAATAGGTTGGCCTAGCTGACCTATTTTGCTTGGTTTTCCCTGAAATTCAAATTGGGGACCCCTCTCATTGGTTAACAAAAAAATCTAAAAAATTGACAATTTTCTTCAAGTTTTGAGCTCTAAATATTGTTAGGGCTATATAAACAACCCATCTCTCCTCATTTTGGTAATCCATTCTCAAGCATTGATATCCACTCTTAATATTTCAAGATCTATTGTCAAGATCCATGTTGGAATTCAATCATTCAAGCATTCTCAAGCATATTTCAAGCATCCAAGGTATTATTTGAAGGAAATATTCTCCATTATAGAAAGCTTCTCTCCCTCATGAAGGACAAGTATAGGAGACCTCAATAAAGAAAGAAGTTCCTTTATCCATCCACATTCATTCACTCTTAAAGGAAAGACTCAATCAAGCATAATGACATTGAAGACTTTGAGAAGTATTTGCATATCTATCTATTTGTGAAGGGCTTCCTTGATTCTTCTCTATATTTTAAGATCTAGCAACAACATTCAAGAAACTTACAATAATCTTAGACATTAGGACCTCAAATATTATTTATGAATGTAAAATAATTTACATTGTAGATCTAATATATAATTTATATCTACAAGCATTTTTGTGTGCATATTTCATTTCTATTTTAAGGTTCATTCCTCATTTGAGGTTTGACTAAGACAAACCCATTTCTACACAACATTTTCCTTGTTTTCTGTGTATAAGTATAGGTGGCATTTGCATCGAATGAGATATGGGAAGTATGGGAAGTTTAAGACCCTACATATAGTCTATAATTGAAAAAATCAAAAGTGAAGGGAATAGGTCAACCCAAGAAACCTAGTCCTGGAAATAGGTTGGCCCAAGTGACCTAGTCCCTCCAGATCTTCTTTAAATTGGTTTTACAAGTTAGTTCTCTGGACCTCATTTCTAGAATCTGTAGTGAGATATCTATTTTCTATCAGTCTATACATCCTAGAAATTTCCTTCTACTCCTTTCTATCCCTCTATTTTACATCATTAAGTCACACCTCCTTAATCAATTCCTCATATTTTCCAAGCAAATGATCATTCTACCCGCTTAGCGCTTGAGTCTTACTTGGGCCTAGTGGATCAACTTACTTCCAATATAACTATAGATTAGTTAGGTGTTTCATTAGGGAAAAAATCTAGAACCCATTTTTACCTTCTAACAACATTCTTTTATATAACAACTACAAATATTGCTACTACTACAACAATAATATGATCCAATGAGGTATAAACAATAGGAGGAGACTCTAATGTCAACAACTAAAAATGAAATAACAAATGCATTATTTAGTTATCAAGAATACCTAATTTTTTTTTACAACACCATTATTGAATAAATGATACTTGCGTGAAAGTGAAAGGATGACTTTCACTACAAGTACTTGTCGATGTCAAAGCTCTACCAACAAATTATTACACATGCATAGTGGGTTATGAGAATCATCATATAATGTTCAACTACTCACATGTAATAATTATAAACCTAAAATAGATATATACCTATGGACTCAATGATGTCATGAAAATTGGGGCTAGAGGAATGATGTCAGTGCCATGAAAACTTTGGCCCTACATGTTAATCATAATTAGTCTATAAATTAATTTATTCTTTCATTTCAAAATTAAATTTAATCAAATAAAGTAAATGAAATTGTATAAAATTACCTCGATATCAATGTTGAACACAACATTAGAAAAGAATATGTCATGAACCTATCATCTATCTCTACATCTGGACTACCCTTAGCATCATTTGTGCAAATATCTCCACATGATGGACATAATTAGGGTGGAATTTGATGCCTAAAAGAATCACCCATGCCATCTTATATTAGAGGACTGATACATTGTATCAAGTTCTGAGTCAACGCACTAATGGAGCCTAAGGTGTCCACCTTAAAAGTATCCTTCACAATAGATGAAATGGTCACATGCTCCACATGAGGTCTGGAAATGGTTTTTTGCACTAGTTTTAGGGTCACATTGTGCCCCTAGTCTATAATGTGGGGATCCCCTACCTTTACCCAAGAAGTATAAATGATCAAAATAGCTTGGTACCTCATTAAGGAAAAACTCACAATAGAGTTTCCTAAAAAAGTATAAGGGGTACCTCGTGAGTGTTACAAGGAGGCTTTTCAAAAACCATCCACCATTGTGTGTGTTATTTTTACACCTTCATGAGATTAGTTTATTTTCTAACAATTCTATGGAAAAATATCAACAATTAAGCTAAGAATTAAAAGGAAATCATTAATCATCCCATGAATCTCTAACTAAGCTTGCTAATAGAGAGTTCTCAGCTTAAATCTCTACTAGTGATAGTCCTAGAATGAGAAAATGATATTGATATGCCTATATAGTTCACAAATTCTCTCAAATTGCCTCAATAATTCACTAAAATGCTCTTAATTTTCCTTGCTAATGCTCTCAATTGATTTGATAATGCTCTCAATTTCTCTCAAAATGGCTATAGTATGGATTATTTGCATTCCAATGTCTAGGATTCTCTTATGCTTGCAAATTTCTCTCTATTTATAGGATTTTCCCAAGTGTAGGAGGTGGAGTCAATTGATCATGGTTTAGCCTTGGTTGAGTGAAAGGATTCAAATAGTTTCAAATGAGGGGACAATTTAAATGATTGTCTCAAAGGTTGAGACAAAGGGACAAATTGAGTGATGAGGATTTAAAGTTCCAAATGAGTGGTTGAGATTGAAAATTTGGAGTGATCCATGTGCTTTTCATTCTCAATTCTCATTGGCTCCACAAATTCTTGTTTAAAGATAATAGGATTTATTAATTAAATCAATTAATTAAATTAGCCATGTAGGGTAATAGGTTGGATTTATTTTTTATTTAAACTATACAATTAATGTTGGAAAGTGACATTGAAAGAAATTGTTATTTTGTCATTGATGTCAAACCTTTACTGGTGAGACTATTGCTATCTGTTTGAGTACCATATCTATTATTGATGAAGAATATTTAACAAGAAGACCAAGTGAATGGTTGAGTTAAGGAAATTCAAAGGGTATTTGATCAGCTGGCACTCTGGCAAAGTAATTTGTTGTTTATCTTTCAAAGACAATTTTTTTGGCTATTCTGTGCTGAGCAAAGTTGCTTTGCCGAGAAAAGTTGCTTCTGACGAGAAAAGTTGCTTGTGCTGAGTAAAGTTGCTTGTGACAAGAAAAAAGTTGCTCGATGCTTAGCACCATTGAAATTGCCGAGTGAAAAAAGTAATGAAGGCCGACTTACAGAAGTTTGATTATTGATGAGATTTGAGATCTCTGGCTGACTTAGTTGATTTTATTGGGATATGTAATGTTAATTAAAGATTGATCCACGTCATTTAATGTATGGGTAACTGTAATTAATGCACGGTTTCAATATTTATTTAGAGACTACTTTGGAGAAGTAAATGAAATGAAAATATGGAATGATCCATTGGATCTGACCTAACCTAAGATCTACAATCTTGTTTAAGTGGAAAAAAGATTTATCTGACCTAGATAGAGAGGTATATGATAACCTAAAGGGGTTACTCATTTGGTATGCTATAGCGTGCTACTAAATGTGAAGTGTGGATGTGTATGCAAGAAGTTTGCATAGTTGATTTACTGTTTAGCATGATCTAGCAGAAAAGGAAAAAGGCAGAAGCAGAGTGTTGCAAGTTTGATTGCTTGATGGATTTCCAAGAAGATCAGAAGATTGAAATGACAATGCAGGCTATCCAGTAAGTTAACATCAGAACTGTAATTTAATCTGAATTGCAAAGTAAGTTGTATGTACCAGATCACAAACTGCTAATTAATTTCTTACCATTGTATCAGTTAAATCCTTTAACAAGGTTGAATTAATAGTCATTTGTATAAATCCTCTAACAAGGTGACATTCAGATTGGAATGTTCTAAGTCCTCTAAGAAGGCCACTCCTGATAGGGTGATTAAATCCTTTAACCAGGTCACACCTAGCAGTGTGTTATTGTAACCTTTAACATGGTTGGCTCCTCACAGGGCATCACTTCAGAAGAGTGAAAAATTGGTAGCATGTTACTGGTGGTTTTTCCCATATTGGGTTTCCACATTAAATAATTGTGTCAACTTGTGTGAATGCTTATGGTTTACTTTACTGTTATGTTACTACAAGCTAATTTCAATTGACATTAAACTGCATAATTAAAGTTGTTGATTTATGCTACTGCTGCCAAGTAGATCTAAAGTACAATTTTTTTTTATTTACTACATCTAGACCTAAGGATAAATGATTCACCCCTCCCCTCTTAGTTATTCTAAATTCATTCTAACAATTGGTATTAGAGCTTTGGTCTCCTAAAAATAGTTTGAAGGTACTTGGAGCGAAAAGATCAAGATGTATAAGAAAGAGGTTCCCAAGCTGAACAAAGATAACTTCCCTGCATGGTAGAGCTTGATGAAACTACACTTGGATGGTATTGGAGATGATTCTAAGTGACTTATTGAACATGCCTATGTACCACCTACTGCTCCTCTCTCAGCTGTACAACTCAGAGAAAAACATGAACACAATCAAGCAATGTTGGAGATCGCCTCCTCATTAAGTTACTTAGAATTTGATGATGTAAATAACTCCATAAATGCAAAAGAGATGTGTGACAAGCTTGAAAATATCTATGGTGGAGACATAAATGTGATGAGGGCTAAATCAGAAAGTCTAAGAGGTAAGTTTGATGAGATGAAAATGCAGGAAGGTGAAAATGTCATTCAGTACTATGGTAGGATAAAAGAAGTTGTAAATGCCATTAGAGGGGCTAATGGAAAAATTGATGAGAACACCATTATGAGCAAGGTACTGAGAAATTTCCTTCTTGTATATGCTATTAGAGTTTTTGCAATTCAAGAATTGAGATGTACTCCTAACAATAATCTGAATCTGGAAAATCTGATAGGCAGACTCACTGCATTTGAAATGTCAAATTACGATAACTATAATCCACAAGGGATTGATTCTGCTTTTAGATCACAGCTAGTTCTCAATAAATCTAAGAAAGGAAAGAAACATGTGAATAGTGGTAGTGATACTTCTGATGATGATATTGAAGAACTTGAAGCACTCATGGCAAAAAGACTATCCAGAGGAAAAGGAAAATACAAAGGTAAACTTCCTATTATTTGTTTTTCATGCAACAAAGTTGGTCATATAGCTGCTAGATGTCTTGAAAAGAATGAAAAAGATGAAAGAAGGGACAACAAATACAAAGATAGAAAGGATGACAGAGACTTTAGGAAATATAAAGACTACAAGGACAAAGGTAAGAAATCATGTTATATTGCTGAAGAAACTTCTGACAATGACACTGATAATTCTGATGACAATGATATAGAAGTTGTTTATGTTGCAATGAAAGAAGATTCTGATGATGATGAGAAAA
>MU225200.1:1626750-1679298 GCA_018584345.1 Thuja plicata
AAGAGTGAAAACTTGGTAGCATGTTACTGGTGGTTTTTCCCATATTGGGTTTCCACGTTAAATACTTGTGTCAACTTGTGTGAATGCTTATGGTTTACTTTACTGTTATGTTACTACAAGCTAATTTTAATTGATAGTAAACTGCATAATTAAAGTTGTTGATTTATGCTATTGCTGCCAAGTACATCTGAAGTATAGAAAGTTTTTATTTAATACATCTAGACCTGAGGATAACTGATTCACCCCTCCCCTCTTAGTTATTCTAAATTCATTCTAACAATTAATTGATTAAAATCAATTATATAGTTTGATTAATCCCTTTCGGCTTATATTTAATTAATTAATGTCATTGTTAATTGATCCTTTGATCTAATTTGATTTTGTCCCAATTTGATTTAATAAATGTCCATTTTGATTGATTTAGTCCATTTTGATTTGATTTAGAGAGAATTTGATTGATTAGGAAACACTTGACTAATTTTAGGTGTCTACAAATGCCCCTCTTGGAATTGATGTGCACAACACATTGATTCAAAGAAAATTTGATGCCCTGATTCACTGATTCAATGCCTGGTTAATTGATACAAAACTTGATATGATGATTGAAAACCTGATGCAGGAATAACCCTAATTTTAGATGCAGAATCTGATTCGAGATGTGGAACTTGATTTGAGACCCTGATGTGAATATTGATGTGATGTCCCGATGCGAAACTGATTTGAAAATGAGCATAATACCCCATTGATGATAGTTTTAAATTTCAATGCCCCAGATTTTGATTGATGTTTGATGCAAATTTGAGGTGATTGATAGGATGTTGCCCCTGATGATGAAAAAAACCTTTGATATGAATCCTTGATTAGAATCTTTGATGTGGATATGATGCCCACTCGGGAAATGAATCGAGATGATGTTTGGATGATTTGGTTGAGTTGTAGAAATTGAGATTCATTTCTCAATAAAATAAATTTAAAAATGCCCCAGTCATGAGAGAATATGATAATTGATAAAATGTTATTGATGTGTTGATGATGATTGGATATGACTTGATGTCGGTCAGAATCACTTGGTTGATGTCGTATTAATGTTAATCAGATAGGATAGGTAGCTTGATGGTTTGATTGGATAAACTGATAATTCACTCTCAAGATCTAGAGAGACAAAAAAATGGATTGATTTTACTTCCTCAAGATCTAGAGTTAGGAAATTTGATGCGCTCAAGATGAGAAAATGGATGATAGGGTAAATGATTGACTTGAAATGATCAATTGGATGATTTGACTGATTGATATTTGATTTGATTGGATTTGATGGGATGATTAATGGTGGGAGGCTAATAAATAGGGTCATTTGATATGATTAAGGTGTAGATGTAGGTACAGGAAATGAAGAGAATTAGGTTGCCCCTAGTTGATCAGATGGTGAGGTTGCCCCTAGGTGAGCAGATGCATAGTGATTATATCCTTGATGTAGAATTGATCATTTGATGGATCAAACATTTGAGGACATTGATTAGGACTTTGATGATGTAACCATGATTAACTTCCACCCCTTTTCGGGAAAATCTCATAAGCATGCAATTGATCTATTGTGAAAATTAAATGCAATGAAACTAACTGTCACTAGCTTTTTGTGAAAGAAATGCAAAAGGAGATATATTTTCATCATTGAGTGTTGTGGAACTAGGAGCAAGTACAATAATCACTGACCAAATCATGATAATATGAATATTGCTTTCATCAATTTTGTAACCATTAGAAACTAGTACAACCCTCACTAATTGAATAATCAACGATGGGAGTCTTAATACCGGTTTTATCAGATTCAATGTTGCAATTGGATTTTAGTATGAAGATATGGAAGATCTAAATGACCAAGGTATCCTTTTGCATAAACAGATAGATATTGAATCCCTTACATATTCACAATATCCTCAATGACTCTTTGATGGTCATGTCTTGAGACAAAGTTGCATATTTTAATGAATTAATCATAGAACAGTCACACAGAAATCAAGAAAAATTTCATGCTTTCATCATCGCTGATCTAGTTGAACATCATTGATTGGATAGAAAGACATGAATTGAAAATTCAATACCTCATCAAAACCTTAGTGCTATTGTTGTATCCATATTTCAAATAGAACTTCATCCTTTCTAATCCTTTCATTTTGTCAATTTTTAATCCTAAGAATAATAAGTCAATGAAGGGTAAGGATTAATTTGGTGTCAAAATTGGATGGGAAATTGAACAATGATGTAAATCAAAGGTTCAAGTGTCTATTTAGTTGGTTTGATGCATTGCTTCATGAGAATTGGTGTTTGCTTTGCTGAAATCCATTGCTCTTGGATTAATGCCCCCAGTTGAAAACAAATATGTTGTTCTTGGGAAAGCTTCCAAAATATGACAAAATCTTAGTTTATGCAAGATGTAGCTTAGAGGCTTTATGCAAGATTTTTTTTTTGTTTTTAATGTTTTTGGATTTTTAGAGTTTTTTTTTTGAATTTTTAGAGATTTTTTTTTTGTTTTTTTATAAATTACCATCTCTTAAACAAAATCATGTTGGTTTATCCCCAATGTCTAGCAAGGTATAGGACATGAAAGATGGATGAACAAGTTGATGTATTGAAACTAGAAAGGCAATGATGGATGAAGTATGTGTAGTGAATGTGACCCGTAGGACCATCTCCTCAAGATTACCCAAGCTAAGGAAAAAGTATATAGCAATGTGAAGCATGTTTTAGATAAGAAATGAAAGCCACTAATGCAGTGCTAGATAGCATATAGGATAATGACCTAATGTCCTAAAAGTGGGTAGTCCAAAAGAGTGGACATGTCGAGAAGTTTTTGAAAACAAATTTTTGCATTTTATGTTCTTCATTTTGATCAAGACCAAGGTCAATTTGGATAAGATATGGATAGGATAGCACAATCAGGATAAAGGGGTGATGGAGGCTATGAGGGGATGGTTTTGGATAATAAAGATCATGATAGGAAAGATAATGGATGTCCAGATACTTGATGCTCATGGATATGTTCAACCTTGTCAAGATCAAAGGTGGAAGAATGAATATGGATGTGAGTGATATAAATGGTTGGATAGGGAAGTTGGAGGATAGCATGGATGAAACTTTCCCCCAAGTGTAGAGTGCAAGAGGAGGAATTATGCATGATGCCTATTTTCTAGGTTTTCATCATGGTACTTGTCCAAGGTGCCACAAAAAGTGGTTTTCACCATAGGACAGATTGATTTCTCTTTACTTTTTCTACCAAGGCACCCCATTACCAATTTTTCACCAAGGAATTTTTATATTTTTTCAAATTTTTTCTTTCTTTTTTTACTTTTCAAAATTTCCCCAACATCTAGATCTTTGGACAATGCTCTTCTGAAAGATATGCTGTAATAAACCATGAATATGGCTAGGATGCTCAAAGATATTGATAAGGTGATGATAAAGGATGCATATGGAGGATAAGGGTAGATGGTGGTAAAGGTTTTATGACATATATTGGATAAGAGGGATGGAAAGATGGGAAGTATGTGTTAGATAATGAATGTGAGGATAAGAAGCATGTATGTTGTGGATGAAAATGTTGGCAAGATCAACTTTGACACACACTTTGAAGAGTAGTGGAATGATGGAGGAATAATGGATGAAGGAGGTGAGGATGTAGCTAAGATAGTGGATTTTGGGATGTAGCTAATAGTGGATTTTGGGATATAGGAACCCAAAGTAGACTTGGAAAGTGGAAATTTTTTAGAAGGAGATGAAATGGAAGCCTTTGGAAGCTTGAATGTCAACTTTGATTTTTCTTTTGTGTGCAAGTCTTTCAAAAGTGACTTGGGAATACACATAACTATTGATTTTTCTTTCTTTTGTGATGCTTTAGAATGAATTTATTCAATGAGGGATTTAGGAACCCACATTTTCTTTGATTTTTCTTTTTGCTTGATGGACTTTTGCGGCCTTTTGGATATTTCCTTTTCTTTGTAGACCTTTGCGGCCTTTTGGATATTTATTTTTTATTTTCATTCACTTGTTGATTAGATTGGACATGGTGATTTTATACACATGTGGATTATTGGATTTTTGATTTTTATGTTGCACATCTGAATTGCTTCCAAAAGACTTAGGAATTGTGGGTGAATAGGAACAATATGGAGGGTTCATATGGATTTTTGTTTGGAAATTCTTCAAGTATGTGTGCCTTTGTTGATCTTGATACATGGTAGGGTAAGTGAATGGAGAACTAGGGATGGTAGGAATGATTTATGGAGGAATACAGGGACCTAATATGGATGGAAGGGATGAATACTTTATCTTTGGGACATAGGAACCCAAAATGGATTTGGAGGATGGTGAAGGAACATGGTTGCATTTGAATAGAGGGAGATAAGGTGTGAAAGGGATATCAACATCTTTGGAATGAGTTGCGTTGTTGAGGTTCTCATCTTTAAGATTTATCTTTATCCCAATAGGCTCATGAAGAACATTCATAGGAACAACTTTGATAGGATCAACCAAGATTTGAAGGGATTTATTATCATGCAATGAATTTGGAGGAATGATGGTTTATTGAGGTGAATATGGAGGATCGTGACAAGGAGTTGATGTGATAATTTGATCTTCAGATGGTGTAGAGAGGGTGTGTTGGTGTTTAAAACTATTACACTGTAAAAGAAACCAATATACCCTGAGACTAATATTAGGAATGGTTAATTTCAAGTATGAGAGCTCTGCAAGGTGACTGGACCAACTATAGGACAAGACTCTCCTCTACTCTTTTGGCTCTACAAAACCAAGGTGAGTGCACCTAATCCAGATTGGTATTTAAGTCTTTTCAACTCCTTATAACTTCTAGATTTTAACAACAGATAAATGGAAAGATAGTATGAAATGACAACCACTCATTCAGTGACTATTCTCTACCATGCAGGACCACAACCAACAACCATAAAACTTTAAAAGGAATGAAAATGGTTTTGATGTTTTGATAGGGTAGAGTATAGCTAAACCTATTCAAATATGTATCAAAGTAGAAGATACTAATTACTGATCAATGATTTATCCATTGGGCAATGATTCTAGTTTAGATACAGGACAAAGAAACTAACTATTGTCAAGGACTCAAAACCATAAATATAGATAACTCCAGACCAAAAACTTCTTAATAATCCTTATGTAGAAAAACCCAAAGAGTCTATTTCTTATCCAAAGAAAATTTTAATTTGATCCTTGATCAAAACTATGGACTAAAACATATACATAAAAAAATCTTATGCAGTGAAATAGAAAATTTGAAACTCAAGAGGCAAGCAAAAAGGAGAGACTTGAATTAGAATTCTTGTATTAAGTAAAAAGAGACCAATTTCAATTCTAAAATGTTTCAAATCATAAAAAACTTCAATAAATTCAAAATATTTGCAACTTTTTACTTCTATGATAATACTCTCTAGATATACATTTGCTATACTCACTAGAAAATAGTAAAAGGTTTATGCCTTATACTAATTTTCCAAATTTTTCCCACCTACCCCAACTAAATGATCTTGGAAGTCCTTTTATAAGCCAAGGAATGAAAAAAGATTCAGATCATTTAGGGTTAGGGCTAAAACTCAATCTAATACTTGAAACAAATAAATAATATAGTTCAATATTAAACAATTGTGTCATCAACAAGTTGGGCTCAATCTTAAATCTTCCTTTGTAATCTGATTTGATTCAGCCACCATCCAACCTTGGAGAACAAAATCTATAGAAGGAATAAGAATAGAATATCTTGTTTGTATTTAATACCCTGATAAAGTCTTGGCTCTTTAGATCTACAAAATATCAAAAAGCTCAGTCGTTCAAGAATAAAATTTGATCTCGGCCTCTACAATTCTGGAAAATATTAGTCATTTATGGGAAAGAGTAGAGACACGAATAAAAATTGATTAATAAACTATCCATGGCCTAAAAATAGCATTCTCTATTCAAGTGCATTCAAGGCCACCCAACATTTATTCTCTCAGCATCCAACAAGTGTACAAGAAAAACCACAAAGATCAAATTATATTAATTAATGCTCTGTAATTAGACATGATCCACCGCTTAAAAACCCTAAGATAAAGATTTAAAAATTTGAAAAGTGGTTAAAATAGTCACATGCGACATGGGATTTGGTATCAATGATCAAGATCAAGACCTTTCTCTCTTTTAAAACTCATCCATAGATCTAGTTTTAGGTTACCTTGGATTTCCAACAACCTCCTTGGACATGTGACATCTTGGTGCAATGCCTTGATCATTTGATATCAAGAACTTAATCTTTAAGGCTTCACGTTAACAACACAATCAAACTAAACTTGTTTGATCTTTACTTTATCTCTGACTTTGGCCCTTAACCTGCCTTGAACTAGCCTTGAACTTTGGTCAGCCGATTTCCTCTTATCTCCAAGTTTCCAAATGATTTCTCTAACTCTAGTCAAATCTAGAGATCACATGCAAGTCATAGATTTTAATTTCATTGAACATGCATGATCTTACTTCAGCAAACTCAGCTTGACTTTGATCTTAACCCAAGTTCATCTAGAGATTCAGCGACTAAAGAAATCTCCAAGTTGCTGAATATTTTTTGAGACTCTTGGTTTATTTGTGACTTAGCGCAAACCCTTGATTTTGATCTTGATTTACAGCTCAGATCCTTCCTTGGAAAACATAACTTTTTCTTGACCTAACCATGCTTAAACTTGGGTCCATTAAAAAATCTCGTGATAACTAAGTCTCTAGATCGCTGAATAATCTTCTTGACTTGAGTTAAATTCAGAGATTATATGCCAGTCGCTAGATCAAATTAGTATCAATGGTCTGCGCTTGATTTCTAAATCCTTCTATACTTGCTCAAATCATCTGGAGATTATGCAACAATCCTTGATCAGGATCTTGATCTATGTCTCGAGATAAATCTCTAGATGTTCACGTACTTGACCATTTCTTTCTCAGATCACGTGCCATCCCTAAGAGAAACATTACATGGATGATTCAGATTTGATCTTGGATAATCCATCTTGGCTTAACTTGACCTAAGATCTTATCTAGAGATTGTGTGACTAAAGAAAAAACATAACCTCTGCAAGTTAACTTTAACTCAAGTCAAATCTCGGCAAAGAGACATCACTGAATAACTCAACTCAATCTGGAAAACCATGGGTTCATTATGAGATTATGCAACTGAAGAGATCTCCAAGTCACAAGATACTTTCCTTAACTCAAGTCACATCACAAGATCACGTGCAAGCCCTTTGATCAAATCTCCATCAATGACTTGTGCTTAATCTCTGCATAAATTTGTACTTGACTATTTCATTGTTAGATCACACATTAGCCATAAGATCTTGATTCATTCAATGGTTCTGACTTAAAATTGTTTGTCCCACCTTAAATTTAACCGAGTCAAGAATCAATCTAGAGATCACGCAATTGAAGTAAATTTATAACCCTATCTAATTGACCTTAACTCAGGTAAAAAACTAGATTCTGAGTTGCTGAATAACTTAACTATCATTGACTTAAACCCAAGTTCATCTAGAGATTACATGACTGAAGGGATCTCTAAGTCATGAGAACATTTCTTAACCTCATAGCTTATCC
This sequence comes from Thuja plicata, assembly GCA_018584345.1. Lineage (NCBI taxonomy): Eukaryota > Viridiplantae > Streptophyta > Pinopsida > Cupressales > Cupressaceae > Thuja > Thuja plicata. Next base: position 1,634,386 of record MU225200.1, read on the forward strand.
CGAGACTTGGTGCAGACCACAAAATGAAAGCAAGTACTTAACAAGATCAATGACATGTGCTGAATCTCCCAAAGAAAGAGTTGACTTGAACTTTATCTTCTGACTTAACGTGAACCACATGATTGAGAAAATATATATGGCCTACGCTGAATCTCCAAGAGAAAGAGAATATTCCATTTCATTGTGAGATCAGGAGATAAAGAGCCATGCTAATTTGGTGAAAGAAAAGGAATATTCCATTCTGATTTAGCGACTACGCGATAAAGGTAGGGCAATAAAATGCACATGACTTAAAAGGATTTTAAGTGGCTTGAAAAAGTAACAAAAAATTATAAAATGTCATGCGTATCTAGTGTTTGCAACATATTTCAAGGGTTTTTTGCACAAAAACTTAGGGTATTTTTGATTAGAGACCTAAACAAATTGTAGAAACATAGCAAGAAGACATGAAACCTAGCAAAAATTTGCAAGTGCTAACAGTGGCTGTGTGTGGGGATGCATGTCTCTTGCAGGCATGACAAAATTCTATAATTTATGAGTTGAGAAGACCACCTACAGGAAAAGAAACTAACCTACAGTAGACAAAAACAAGGAATATTTACACAAAAATTATTCACATCCGAATGTTCATGGATTCAAAAAGAAACCTCAAAAGAAATATAACTTTAGGAATTGTCCATGAATAGGCAATTCCATAAAGTTTCCAATTAAATCCTTCAAGATATAAGAATTAGAACTCCACTTACTATCAATGATATATGGTCCTAACCAGATAGGATAAAACTTCCCATGTTTTCCTTTATCCTCCAATCTGGCATTCCACATTAAGACCAAATTATCCTCTTTTTTTTTTATAAAACCCTAATTATGGTGGCATTCGCTAGTAATGGATTTTTTCTAAGTATGATAAATACAAGGGAGCATCTGATCCACAAGATCACCTATGGGAATTTTGTCCATTGAGATTGGAGTTCATGCACGACACAACTTATTTAATGAGATTATTTCCAAGAAGCCTTAGAGGAATGGTGATGGAGTGGTTTTATAAATTACCCTCTGGTATTCATACTTTCAAATAATTGGCTTCTAAATTTGTGACATACTACTCTTATAAAATCAAATACGAAGTCACAATGATTAATTTTTGGAACACAAAACAACATGAGGGAGAAGGGTTCTTACTTTTCCTACAAAGATGGAGAACGGTATTTTCTAGATACCCTTGAAGTGTTCCCAAAAAGGAAAAGATGGATATTTTCATCAATAGCTTGAATACATAAATGAACTATCATTTGAGATTATAATGTCCATGTTCTTTCCAAGAACTAATCAAAAATAGAGTCAAGGGAGGAAGTGTTATTGAATAGTGGAGAAATCAAACTCTACAAGGACAAAACAAATTCCAATAATAACAGCACTTTTAACAACAACAACAATAGAGCTCCTCCTAATAACAATCGGTTTTGGCTCAAGAATGCTAACAAGGGTGTGTTGAATGATGGAGTTGTGGAAGAAAGCAACTTAAAAGCCACTCAATTCAATCTCAGGCGAGGATCTAACCAAGCCAACAATGTGAATCAAGCACATAAAGTTCCCTTCAATAACAATAACAATTTTTGGAACAACCAAGAGGCTAGCAAGCCTAAACCCTTCTTTGCTCCATCTCCTAGAATTAAATTCACATATTTGGGTGAACCTCTTGAAAATACATTGAGGACTCTCATTGCGAATAAAATTATTTACTTACCTAAATCTCAACCATTTGAGCCACAAGTGAAACCACCATGGTGGAGTGAGTCAAACCATTGTGAATACCATCAGAATAGAGGACATAAGACAAATGATTGTATGTGATTAAAATATGTGGTGCAAGACCTCATAGATAATGGAGTGATCAAAGTGGAAGGACCCCAAAATAATTAATATCACACGGCTTTCAAAACACCTTTCTTCAAACATGAGAAAGGGGAATCTTCAAATGCTAACAACAATGGAAATAATTCAAGGGGTAAAAACAAATTCAAATTTACCCATATCTATGATAATAGTATCAATTCCTTATCAGGACATGAAAATATGATCAATGTTGTTGTGGTGAAGGAACAACCTAGCAAAGAGACCTCTAATGTTGTCACTAGTGGGAAAACATCAAGGATCACCCTACAAGGAAGTTCTCCTAAAATTTTTGGTCCTATTCAAGCATCCACTTCGACCAAAAAAACACCTTCTTAAACGAAACCGTATAGCTTAGTGGATCAATTGCAAAAGACAATAGCTCAAATTTCTATCTTGGATCTATTCAAATTTTCTCCCAATCATAAGGAAATATTAGAGAAAGCTCCTATGGAAATGACCATTCTTGAAAACTTGGAGGAAGAAAGGTTTCAAAACATGTTGGGTCATCTCATTGCACCTCATTTTCTATCAGTTTCTGAGCAATATGACATGTCTATAAATCATCCTCAAAACCTCCCATTTCATATAGAGGTCTTGATCCAAAAGCACCATGTCAAAAGAGTCCTCATTGATGGAGGCGGTGGTTTAAATATTTGCACCTTGAGTCTAGTTAAGGATTTAGGGTTATCTGAATCATCCATTTATCCAAAGAAGAAAATAATTATTAAAGTTTATGATGAGGAGGAGAGGTATTCCAAAGGAATCATGGTTTTTCCCATTCAAGTGGGCCCAATCAAGAAAGATATTTTTTGTCAAGTCCTAGATATGAAATTAACTTATAACATTTTGTTAGGAAGGTCGTGGATTAATGAAATGCAAGAGGTGCCTTCAACATATCACCAATGTATCAAGTTTCCATACATGGGTGAGGAAATTACTATTGGAGGAGACTCAAATCCCTTTCAATATTGTAACATGGTGAAACATATACATGAGCTATTTATTCCACACAATAGAGAAGGATCCATTTCTAGTGCAATCATTGAAGAAAATAAGGAAGAAGGTCCAAGGGAAGAAACATTGAAACCTTCTAGGGTTGAAAGAGAACAAGCCAAAGAATATAATTATCAAAGGATGAATGAAATGATGCATAAGTTTAAAAAAAAATGTAAAATACATAAAAAATGAGTGGGGGAATATTTTGTTTCATTATTTGACTTACCCTCTTCTCCAAAGACACGTGGAAAACCTTGTATTTCTCACCCACCTAAAAAATACAATTCTCATTTTGTGAGAGAAAGTGATCAATCAGCCTTAGAGAAAGAAGACAATGAAGTCTTGCAATACCTTTACAAAGATGAGGATAGTACAAGTGTCCCAATTTAGAGAGTTCAACATGTCAACATTCAAATTGATCAATATGGAAAAAGATTCCAAATCATGAAAATTATGGGTTACAAGGGAAGAGAACCCTTAGGCATAAGAAAAAAAGGCTTGTTAGAACCCATTAAACCTCCTTAGAGATCCAAGGATGAAAAATATGGCATAGGATATCAAGAGAAAGGAGTTAGTTCAAGCAATATTCATGATTCCTCTAAACATGTACATATGTTAGGATCCAAAAGTGAAGATGAATCTGGCGAATATGAATGGGATTCTTTATCCAAAGATTCTTGTCATGACAAGGAAATAGATGTCATTCATACCTATGCTGATATAGCTAGTACAAGATTATGAGCCAATATGGATCAAGGATCGAGTTCTACGTAAGTATAAAATGATTCTCAAGTACCAAATGTAGTACAAGCATCTAGTGAAAATCAATGGGTAGGTGAACCATGGGTACCTTCATGGGGGGAGATTCAAAAATTAGGTTTAATCCACAAGTATTTTTTCCCATGGAAGTTCATGAGGATTCAAGTGAAGAGAATTTCAATCCAAATTCTATGGAACACCTTGAACAAGCGCATGGCATTGACTTAAGTGATACAATGTATGAACCTTCAAATGAAGTCATGTCCTTAAATCACATGATTGGAAGCTTACCCAATGAGTCCTTATCTATGATCCATCCCAAACTTATCAATTGGGATTTGACCAAGCCAAATGACATACTCTATTTACCTAATGACAATACCATGGCCCATTACCTCAATGCGGTTGAACCATCTTCCAACAATGAATTTGATCCAAGCATGATGATGGAAGCAAGTGTAATATCTCAATCCACATGAAAAAAATAAAAAAATAAAAAGGTCTAGTGGTGAAAACCACCATGTGCCAGTGCTAGATCCAAAATAAAGTAAAAATAAAGGATGTGTCTGAAGGTGAAAACCCAATTGTGGCACCTAAGGAAGAGAGATTGGACAATTTTACCAAAAACTAAGAGGAAAGATCTCCTATGTCAATTGAGCCAACAGAAAAAGTTAACATTGGCACATAATTGGAACCCAAGTTCATACATCTAGCAACATCCTTAACTCCAATAGAAAGAAAGGATTTCATCAAATTATTCCAAGAAAATCAAATCAATTTTGCATGGTCTTATGTGGATGTGCAAGGATTAGATCCTAGTTTCATAATGCATCATCTCAATGTGAGGCCCAGAGTGAAACCAGTTAAGAAAAAGTTAAGAAAGATGCATCCTCACGTGGCTTTGTTGGTTAAAGTGGAGTTGGAGAAGTTACTAAAAGTTGGCTTCATAAGAGTTATAGCCTATGCGGAATGGATTTCAAACATTGTACATTTGACTAAGCATGACAAGTCCATTCGAGTGTGCACCAATTTTAGAGATCTTAACCTTGCTTCCCCTAAAGATGATTTTCCATTACCAAGCAATGATGTTATAGTGGACTTGACAACGAGACACTCCATGTTATCTTTAATGGATGGATTTAGTAGTTAAAACCAAATCAAAATAACACCTGAAGATCAAGAAAAGACTGATTTTAATTTACCTTGGGTACCTTTTGTTGGAATTTCATTCCCTTTGGCCTTAAAAATGTTGGAGCTACATATCAAAGGGCGACGACTACAATTTTCCATGAGATGATGCACACCTTTCTTGAAGATTATGTGGATGAAATTTTAGCCAAGTCACATGAAATAAAATATCATCTACCTATTTTAGAGAAAATATTTACAAGATTGGAACAATTTAAAGTTAGGTTAAATCCTAAAAAGTGTGCATTTGGTGTTCAATTTGGAAAGTTATTGGGTTACATAGTTTAAGCCAAAGGAATAGAGGTAGATCCAGAAAATTTTCAAGCAATTATGGAGATAGAAATACCTAAAAAAATTATCCAAAATAGATCATTACAAGGAAGTCTTGAATCCATTAGAAGGTTTATATCTCAATTGGTGGAAAATTGTCATTCTTTCACTAGGTTATTACATAAGGATACCATCTTCAAATGGGATGATGAATGCGAAAAAGCTTTTACAATCTTCAAAACATACTTAGTAAATCCACCTATTTTGATGCCACCCATCAAGGTTAAACCCTTATTATTTTACATTTCAGCAACAGAATGATATTTGGGGGTTTTATTAGCATAAGAATTTTATTATGGCAAAGAAAGAGCATTCTATTACTTAAGCAAAACCTTAGTTAAATATGAGTTAAACTACAGTTTCATGCAGTGAGCTTGCTTAGCGGTAGTTTTTTCTTCCAAAAACTATGACATTACATGTCGATGCACAAGGTCAAATTGATTTCTAAGATTTATCCTCTCAAATATTTACTTAGCTAAATAGCTCTCATAGGAAGGATCTCTAAATGGGTGATGATATTGAGTGAGTTTGATATTGAGTATGTGGAACAAAAATACATCAAGGGACAAGTAATAGTGGATCAATTGGTGGAGGATCCCTTAGTTTCAAATCATCCTGTTTGGATAGAGTTTCTAGATGCATAAATAATAAATGTGGAAGCAAAAGCATGGAAGTTGTATTTTTATGGATCCTATACCCAACATGAATAAGGAGACAATATTTTGTTGATCACACTGCTGGTGCTCAAATAAATAGATTGGATTTCCTTATGTATTTTTCCAATCCAATGATGGGAAACCAAAGTGATTTTCCAACTGACAAGGTTTTAACCAATTCAAGTTTCAACCTTCTACAATTTTGGCTCTGCAGAACCAAGGCTAGTAGGCCTATACCCTAGACTTACATCCAAAATATTAAGGGGTTTTTAGAGTAGATAATATGTGTTCCAAAATTCTTTCTCTCAGAGTATGGAAAAGTATCACTGAGATCCTTCAACTAAGAGAAATGTACTACCAAGTGTTAAATATAATGTTATAAATATTGAAGGAATGATGATGGATACAAGATATAAATTGAATAGAGCAGATGGATATAATATCTCAAAACTATAAACAATGAACTAATGACCATAATATAATAAGAAAGAAAGACCAGTACCTTAATCAACCATGGGCAATAGAGTCAAGATCACTCCAATCTTATGTTCAACCTTAGAGACAATTTTAAGAAAACCAATCACTTCAAAGGTGTTATGAAATGAACATGCAACCTTGAAACAAGTTCAGAGATATTTCAAAAGGATATTAATTCTCAAATGATAGACCAATTGATTGAGGCCTCAATCAATAGAATTTAATCATGAAAAATGAGAAAACCAACTGATAATAAATATTATGAATCGGATGAGGAAGCATGTACATAAAAATATCATTTTGAAGAAGTTCAATTCATTTATCCTAGGGACTAATTGTAGAATGATATTGAAACTATTACACATGTGAAAGAAAAATGACTTATCTTTTTTTATTCTAAAAAATGGTACAATTGAGTTCACATTTGGAGTTATTGATCTAAATATCCCATATGACTATAATAACTGTGAGTCTTATTGCCTATTGTGCTGATCTTGGTATTCTTATAAATATGAAATCCAAAGAATGCAAACAAGATTCAAATCAATGCGACTATTCCTAACAAACACCTAATCCTAAGATCCATAACTGAATGCTAATAATTACAATAATATAGTGTTTTCTTGATAACAAATGCTAACTGATTAATAACTCAATAGTCTCTTTATAATCTTCCTTCATCGACAAGTTAGATAATGGACTCGCATCATGATGGCTCTCTGATTGTATATCTATCCATAGTCTTTCTCATAATCTCTCAAGTGCATTGATCACGTAGATATTTATGTGCATGATAATGAATATATTCTTTAGTGCATGATATCTGGAATCATGTTAGTCATCTTTATCGACCGCAACCATGGTGTCAATTATTCATCTGTGATCCTTCTTCATCACATTTGCATGTGATAGTTTCTCACGATGTCGAGAATCTGAACTGTCTGATCAAACCGTGTTCGCCACCTTTATAATCTACATGCAAAGGTCCAATCATCAAATAATAAAATAAACCCTAAGTTAAATAAAAGGTCAAATATTTTAATGCCATCTAATAAATAAATATAATGTAGTCATCAATTTTTTTGTCTTTCTCCTATTTGTTGACACGAGTTTGAATCTTTGCTACCGCACATTGACTAAAACTCATTCACTTTTCCATTGCATCGTCATGATAAGCTATAGATATTCCATCTCTCAGTCAAAGATCTCTCTCTCAATGCCTTTTTTATTATCTGAACATCTTTTCTTGCTCGATTAAGTCCTGGCTGTTGATTTAAGACATGGGCTAAAAGATTACTTTTAAGTAACCCATCCTTTACTATGCTTTACATGCCTCTATGTATTCTAGTCATTCTACTCCACCAACCAAACACCGACACATGTATCCTTTATGTTCCATTCGTATATTTTCACGGGCCTGATACACTTGTCATCTATTTTTCCATTGTGTAATGTTTAAATAGTGTACATCTTATGATAGTTCCATCATGCTTGACCATTGGATCATCACTTAATATGATCATATATGACTTGGTTTGAATTTAGTCAAGCGGGGCCCCATATGACACATAGTGATTGTTTATGGTTCTATGATAAATGAAGACTCTGTGTGCACGCTGGGCATAAATTTTCAATCATCGACAACTCTATTTGTCTATTTCTATCTTTGTGGGCTTGAGACCTGTGTGCTTCACCACCATGCAATGAATGGAAGATCACCCATTTCTCCACTATGCCATCACGTGATAGGTAGACAAAGGGTAAGTCTATGACCATGTGGTTATGAAAAATACATTTTGACTTTGATATTTTTAACTTTAGATCTGCATAAAAGGGGAAACAAGGAAAACCAATAGTAGACATGATCATGGATCATTTTATGCATTTAAACAAAGCAGTATAAACTAAAAGATATTAATAAAAATCCTAATGTGTAAATCAAAGTGCAATAGAGGATCTATAAATAAGTGAATAAAATATACTTCCCTGATTTACTAAGAAAAAAAATCAATCTGCAAATATGGGTTCCACCAGTGGCTCTTTTTGGGGATGTGTGTTTATACCTAAACACAGAAAGATCCAAGCTATCTCTGGCAAAGCAGACCATTAGAGAAATACAAGAATATAATACATATTGCATAGATAAGGAAGAAAAAACCTACCTATTGTTGTCTTTAAGAGAAAAAAGGTTTAAGATATTGACCATGTATAGGAAGCTCATGATGGTAAGCTTCCAAATCCTACGAGAGATAAGAATTCTCACCTCCTTTACCTATAATGACAGAAGGTCCTACGCATAAAGCATCAAACTTTCTATGTTTGCCTTTTTCATGATCTTTCACAATCCATCTCAAAACTAGATCTCCTTCCTGAAACTTCCTTTCTATAGCCTTTTTATCAAACAAGACCTTCACTCTTTGCTGTAATTCATGATTTCTCTAATGAGCCTGATTTCTCATTTTATCCAATTCTGCAAGCTGTTGCAATCTGACTTCCATGAAATCCACCTCTTCCCATTATTCTTTATTTACAAACTTGTACACTGGTAACAAGTTGTTTAGTGGTGAGTGAGATTTCTTCCCATAGACAAGTTCATATGGGGCATATCTAGTAGAGTTTTTAATTATAATTCCGCCTTCCCAAAGTGCAAGTGGTAACTTTGAATCCCATGATATTTTTTTGTTATCCAACATCCTTTTGATAATCTTCATTATATTTTTGTTTCTAGATTCTTCTTGTCCATTTCCTTGACGGTGATAAGGGGACAAATAAGAAATCTTTATCCCATATTTCTCATGAAACTCAATGAACTCTACAGATCTGAAACACATAACATTATCAAAGACAATCTTTTGAGGAACATCAAATGTTGTCAATATCTTTTTAGTCAAGAATTTGACTACCACCTTATTAGTACCTTGTCTAGTTGGTATGGCTTGCACCCACTTAGTGAAGTAATCAGTGGCTACCAGAGTCCATTTATGTCTACCACTAGACTTATTAGTGACTTCACCTATGAAATCTATTCCCCACATTTGGAATGGTTCTTCAATAGACATAGGATTAAGAGGTAATGCACCATTATATTTGAGTTTTTCTGAAATTTTTTGACATGCTTCACATCTCTGAACATATTCATGACAGTCTTTAAATATGAAAGGCCAATAGTATCCATCATTCAATATCTTGTGTGTAGTGGTTTTTGTTGAAAAGTGTCCCCCACATGCTCCATCATGGAGATCCTTAAGCACCTTTTTAGCTTGCTATGTATCTAGAAACAAAAGAAGTATACCATCCCTATTTCTCTAGTACAAGTCTCCTTGCATCAAGATATATTTAGATTCTTGCAATTTTACTATCCTCATCTGACTATCTGTAAGGTTTTCAGGACATTTCATGTATTTTAAAAAATGTATTGTGTTAGTGTACCAAGGGCATCTTTCAATACTTGTCTTAGTTTCACTTAGATCAATCTAATTCACTTGTAATGCATCCATATTTGATTCTACCACCAACCTTGCTAATCCTTGTCCTCTAATAATTTTAGTGATATGAATCTCTATATCAAATTCCTAAATTTTATTCACCCACCTACATCTTCTCCCAGTGACTTCTGATTGTCTGAATATATCCTTTATTGCTGCATTAGGAACATAGGATATCACGTTTGCTACTACAAAATAAGGCCTGAAGGACTTTACTTCCTTTACAAGTGCATAAGATTATTTCTCATTAATATCATGATTTAACTTAGAGGCTTGAAGGGTTTTACTAAATAATTCTATTGGTTGTTCATATCATTCATTATTATTTTGTAATAAGACAACAACAATGATGTGATATGATGCATAGGAGAATAATTGAAATGGCTTAGTATAATCTGAGGACTTGAGGACAAGAACTTCCTTAATTGCCTTTTTAATCTTTATAAACACTTCCAAAGATTCATTTATCCATTTCATGTCTGCACCCTTTTTCAAAATCACAACAATTGGTTTAATTATTTTTGAAAAATTTGGAACAAATCTCCTCACAAAGTTTATTTTTCCAAAGAAGGATTGGATCTTTTTAACACTCTTAGGAACCTCAATTTTATCAATTTCTGCAATCCTCTCTGGGTCTATTCATACTCCATCTTTGAATATAATATGCCCTAATAATTTTCCTTTAGCTACTGCAAAATATCATTTCTTTGGGTTCAAAGATATCCCATATTCAAGGGCTCTTTGGAAAATATGGTCCAAGTGTCCACAATGATCCTCTACCTTTTGGAGTAAGCAGTTAGGTCATCTTGATATACCACCATAATTATATCAATGAAATCCTCAAAGGCCACATCCATTGCTCTTTGGAAAGTAGCTCCTGCATTAGTGAGTCCAAAAGGCATTCTAGCATATACATAAGTACCTGAAGGTGTAGTAAATGTTGTCTTGTATTGTTCCTCTTCTTTTAGCTTCACCTGGTTATACCCTGAGAACCCATCTATCATTGATAATAATTCATTCCCTGCGACCTTTTGTAATAATTCTTCCATGTTAGGAAATTCATATTGTCCTTTAATGAAGATATGTTTAGATTCCCGAAATCTACACAAAGTCTGATATCACCATTCTTTTTTTTGATAGGGACCAAATTTGAAACCCATGTTGAGCACCTAATTGGCTTTATTATACCAGCATCCCTCATCTTGATCAACTCATCTTTCATCTTGGGAGATAAAGTAGGGTTTATAGGCCTTTTCCTTTGTCTGAATGGTTTGACATTAGGCTTCAAAGGTATCTCATGTTGAAAAAGGTCCTCTTGGTAAGCTTTAAGGTCATCATAGGACCAAGAAAATACATGCCTATATTTTCTCAATAATTTGATGATATATGTTCTGATCTTGGGGGTTAAACTTTTACCCACAAATAATTCCTTTGGAGTTTCTTCATTTCCCAAGTTTATTATTTCTAATTCATCCATTGTGGCATTAGTGTTTTTCTTTTTCATTTTTGAATCTTTATTGTCAAACAGTCTCTCCATTGCTACAAAGCCTTTTGGAACCTTATTGGTTTTAAATTGAACGACCTCCTTTCCAAACAACACTTCTTTCCCATCCTCTATCTCAACATGAGAATCCAAGTATATCAATTGATCTTCAAACTCTTGTTCACATGCTAAAAATATGATTATATCTCTATCATCTTCAAATTTGCTAGTTGTTGATGTTATCAGGTATAGCAGGCCTAGTTTCAACCTCAACTTGAACTATGCCTTCACAATGGATGTCATTATGCTTCAATGCCAAATTAGCCATAAAATCTTCAAGGATATTTTTTGATCTATCTATCTAGTTAATATAGAAAGCATCAAAACATTCCATATAATCACACACTTCATTTCTTTATCTTTTAAGATGAGGCTGCTTAGCAAAAAAATTACTTTTAACTTGAGAAACAATTAATTCAGAATCCCCAAAGATACTTAAACATCTTATTCCATGCTTACTGGCTATCCTCAAACCAAGAAGTAGAGCTTCATACTCTGCAACATTGTTAGTATATTCAAAATCTAGTAAAATGGAATATTTAAATATTTTCTTATCAAGGGAAAAGAAAATGACACCAGCTCCATTACCATCCCTGCAACAAGCACCATCAAAATACATTTTCCAAATTGTGTTGTTACTTAATTTTGCATGTAACTTAATAGGTTCAGTATTATGCATTGTATTTTTTGAAATACTTACCTGGAAGTTGTCCATATCACAATGACAGAAATGTGTAATCAGACTTGGATCCACATCCTTAATAATATATGGACTTCTAGTCTCTCTGTCAATTCTTACATTCCTTCCATTCACTGGAATAGAAGCATAAGAAAATCTAATTGAATACTATCTCCTACTAAGCTAGACCATTGTCTAGATAGAAGCATTCCATAATTGGCAGGGACTTCTATTGAGTGTTGTTTTGACACAAGCCAACTTGCTAGGATCTTGAGGTTCAATTTCCTCTTTTGAAAGAATAACAGAGTTATTCCCAAGGTTCTCCGGGCTCAGGTCACAACCTGCTTGGTTACTCAGTTAAAGATAAATGTGATTGTTCACAAGGAGGACTTTGCTGGTACGTTCAAGATAGCAAATTGTAAAATATTGTTAGTTCTCTTTTTTGGGGTATTTTCTATTTTAACAAATGTGAGTATGATAAATAATATGCAACTATATATTTTTTTAAGACAACAATTTTTAGAATTTCGAGATAGAATTAAATGAGATGGGGGTAACAAGAAATGTAGCAAATTGTAAAGAAAAGTGAAATCCTACAGACATAAACTGATATAAACCCTTCCTTGTGAATTGAATATTGGAGAGATGTAGAAAAACCCACAAAGCATAAATCAGACCATGTCATGATTCACTACTCCATAGATGCAAGCGTTTGGAGAAAAGATATGTTTTACTCATAAAAGATATTCAAAATCTATCAAATCGTGAAACCACCAAAATGTGCGCACCCATGAGATGGATTTATCATTAAGCCCAAAGATAGCATCCTCCACACATTCATCACAGCAAGGTAGATAAACAGCAGGAAACTCCAACTAAAGGTAGCACGAATTTGAAGCACAACAATACAAAGAGCTCTCTGAAAATAAAGAATTATGCAAGCATACATTCAATAAATTCACATAGATTCACACACCATGAATGAAGCACCCAATATAGATATTTATTGTATTAAGAAGTTGGCCTTTTACATTGCTTTTTGATTACAATATATAGAGTTTTGATCTACAACTCTGATTTTCAGAGTTAGGGCATCAAAGAGTCTAAACTAAAGAAAGTTAAAACTAGAACTTTGCTAGAGGTAAAATAATTTTAACTGATACTATGTAACTTGCATGGATTCTTAAATCCATTTACAATCCATCTACTCATGCAAAGAGGGAAAAATTTGCCAAAGAAGAGGGAGAGAGAAGGTGAGTTCCTCCTGTAAATTGGGAGTCTTCTTCTTGATTTTGGTGGTCCTTCTTAAATTCCTCATCTGGAACTGTCTCTGGTGGTGGGAACTAATAGGAAACCTTGGGTCTTCTCAAAATAAACTCAAGTTTTCCATTAATCTGATCTAGAGTCTAACTGGTGTTCAAAAGAGTCACCTCGCTGAAACCCCCAGTTTTTTCAGACCCTGACCTCTACCCCGAAACTTTTAATGCCTTTGAAATTTCCCAAGTGCCTCTCAAACTCAAAATTTGGAGGTCTCAACACTTCAGACTTGTCATGGGCCGAAAGGCCAAAAAAACTTGAGGAGGCCGAAAGGCTGAAAAATACCCCTTGCTTTTGGGGCCGAATGGCCAAAAACTCTTCCTTGGCAGAATTTTGGACAAGTGTTGAAAATATTTCCCCGTCTGCCCAGTAATTGAACCTTGGAGCCTTATCTAGTGAAGACCTTTGGGTGAGCTTCCTAGAGCCTCTGCACTATCTCCTATAATTCTTCAAATTTTATCTCTTTTCTTTTTATCTTAGTGACCCTTTGTTCTTGCTTCTTTCTGAAGATAGTCAATTCAGAAGTGAAGAATGTGATCTCTTCTTTGTGCTGCAACATTATTTGTATTTCTTCTTTCATGTAAAATAGTTGCTGCAGGGCCTTCTTAGTACTAACTCTGGCAAAAACTTCCTTGAACTATTGGACCACCTCCTTGGAAGGACGTAGAGCCTATTGGCTTTCATCCCGGTAGACGTTGAGGCTGACCCCTGTGAAGAAGGTATCTATATCTTCAATCCATTTTATGAACTCCTCCCATTTTTCATCTATAAGGGCCTGGTGCTTCTTGTAGGCCTTAATTATTTTGGTCATTTTTTTGACTCAAGTCTCAAATTTATCCAATTCTCCACCCTCATAAACTTTTACCAAAATTTAAAAGTGTTGCTTTCAAATTATCTCCAAATCTTGGAGAGCTGCTTGCCACTTAACTACCTCTGCATCCACACCCCCATCATCTTCCACTAGGTCAATGAGTGAATTAACCTCAACCAATATGGTCCTGTATGGCCTAAATATTGATGGAATTACCTTCTCGCTGAATTGTCTGAAGTCATTTATCCAAACAATGCTTGCCTCGATGAAAGAGGGAGTCAAACCTGCTGGCAAATCTGGTGTAGCCCTTTTATCAAGCATGGCTTGTAGTGAAGCCTCTGAACAATTTGGGTCAATAGGTCCCACCATATTTTGAATGAACCCTTTTAATGCTTCATTTTGGTCTACTAAAGCCTTGATGGTTTCTTCATCTTTTAAACCCTAGAGCATGCTTCAACCCTAAATCTGCTAGTGTCTTGCTCCCTTCTCTTGTAGGTTTGCCAAAATCTAACTCCTTGAATGTATAACCTTCTGATGAAACTATCGTCTAAGAAGTTCTCGGGGAGGGATAGCTATCTGGGCTTTCCAATGACCCCCAGTGTCTTGAGTTACATATGACATGATCTTTGTAGGTGCATTGATTTTTGCCTGGTGGAAAGCTTGTCTCACAGATGTCATACTTGTGTCCTCTCCATCTAAATCATTGGTGTAGGTTCTTCTCCTAGGTTGTATCTCCTTGGTAAACCAAGTAGGTTTATCGGATGTAGTTACAAGTTCATATGGTGCAACCTGGAGGATCAAAGTGAGGCTTTGTATTTCTGGCTCTATTTCTTTTTCTGATTTCTTTTCTTGCCCTTTTCCTTTCTCATTCCCTCCTTCCTTCATTCCTTCCCCTTCAGCATCAACATCCATTTCTCCTTCTTCCTTCTCCCCTTCTATCTCTACTGGTTCAGTTACCATGTTTCCTCCTTCTTTGTCCAGTGCCTCTTCCTCTGAAGTTTCAGTTGATACCTCTAACCTCAGACCGGTTATGGCCTTTAGTTTGGACTGGAAAGGTGATGTGTCTTTAATACTTACTGCTCCTTCAGTTTCCTGGGTGATGCATGTTGGAGGGATTAATGTTGGTGGCGTAGGTGTTGATATGGCTAGAGTTGGAGATGGGAGAAAGGTAGTAGAGTAGGGCGGATTTGGTGTAGGAGTGGGTGTTGGGGTTGTAATTAATGGTGGTGGAGTAGGAATTGGAAGTGGTAGAAAATTTGGTGGGGTAGGTATATGAGGGGGTGGAGTGGAAACATAACTCTCTCCAGCTACATTGTCTATTACTAAACTTTGAGTTACCCCACTGTCTTGGGTTTTTAGGCCCTGGAGCATAATTGAAGCTTACTAGTGGAGTAGGAACATTTACAAGAGGATTGGTGAACTGGACTGGTGGAGATGTAAGGGCTACTTGAGGTTGTATGAGCGGTGGTCCCCTAGTGTATGTATCTTGGCCATGATCCAAAAAGCCCTCAAATCCTTCAAATTCAAAAAGCATAAACTCATCTGACCCTAAGGCATGCAAAGGATTATCCTGTTCATTGGGATCCTCTTTATGTTTCTTGGTGGTCTCTTTTTCTCTCCTCTTTTGCAACCTCATCTTCCAAACCAGAGGCTCATTTGCATCATTCTCCTCAGGCTCTTCTTGTACAATTTCTAACCATGGAGATTCATAACTTCTCTTCCTCTTATATGTTTTCTTCTCCTCGGTGGAGGAAGATTGGCAAGAAGTAGATGGGCGTTCTCCTGATTGGGGTTGTGACAGTGCTGCTGGTGGGTGAATCTGGCCTATTATTCTAGTTTTCTTAGGCCTAGGATTGGAGCCATATTCAATTGGTCGTTGATCATGACTATACACCATTCTTGGCTTCTGAGGGGGAGCCTTCTTATATTTAGGAGCTATTGACTTCTCTCCTCATTGTTTCTCTACTTTCCTAGAGGGCTCCAATAATGTTTTCACCAGGATTGGACTCATCTGGTGTGGCTTCTTGATCCAAGATATAGTGGTCTTTATCACATGCCTTTCCCTGAAGTCTATGTCATCATTTTAATCCTTGTCCACCTTGGCGTTCATGATTGGCTTGTCATACACCTTATCTTTTGTGTAAATGTCTTCTAAGACCTCCTCTGAATCACATTCACATACCTTCGAGGAAATAGGAACCTTCAACACCTCTTTTTCCAAAGCTAGGTTCATTCTATAGTACTCCTAGATCCTAACCTCATGATCATCTATAAATTTTATCCAATGATCTTCCAGATGTGGCTCATGTACGTAGAATTTTCCAATGATATGGCTATAAGTACCTATAGGATCAAAGTGGGCTCGTACTGTCTTGTAAAGCTGTAAGGGACAATCATCCCATTCAAAAGCAAGGGATTTTCAAACCTTCATATCCTATAGTGTATAGGGTCCCAAAGAGATGGGAAAGTCCCAATAGTGCTTCTTTTTATGTTTTATGTGCTCATATGCATCCATGAGCTGCCTGGCCATCTCCAATATGATTATCCAATCGGATGGGTACCTGGGAAACTTCCTTGGTTGCAAGGTTGACCATGCTATCTTGATATATGTGAACGTCCTAAACTGGATAAAATAGGCCCCAATGGCCCTTACCTTAGCAACAGCCTCTTCTGACATCCTTTTAGCAAAGTCACACTCAATAGATCAGATGACTGCGAATATGAATGCATCATTGACTACCTTGTAATCCGGGGAATCCTCTGGCATGTTTGCTCCTTTTATCAGCTATAGGTATACAAGATGGGGCCATGCATTTGGATCATTCAGACTTCCCCTCTTGGTGAGACTAGGATAATCTGCCTGTGCAACTAGTAGATACACCACATAAGTGCTCATGTAAAACTTGGGGTTATGTTTTACAACTGTCAATTGCTCATCTAGTTTGTCACTAATGATGGTGCCTCAGTCAAATATTTCCTTCCATTTCTGGATCCTTTCTATTAATAGGATCATCTAGTGCTCGAGTTGGATGGACTATGGTAACCCATACACCCTGCTTATCATTGTTATAGCTGCCTAGATATCATCCTTCATATAACCTCTCCAGAGGTCTATCTTATCTAGTTTGTTCTTGGGAAGTGGTTTCTTGAGGTATTCCTTATTCATCATCTTGTTTATGGATTTCTCCCTATTGCCAAACCACTTGGTCCCCTTTTCAATATAAAAGTCATAGAATTTGTCTATGCCTTTGTGAAGGTGAAAAATGTCCTCAATGACATCTAACCTGATGTCTAGCACCACCTGATCATCGGAGTTTACTACCACCCTCTTATCTGAATCATAATGATGAGCTAGGGTGATGATCAATTTTGAAGATGAAACAGCCATGGGGTGTGTAGCTACATTTACTAGCCTGGATATGACTAATGAGGTACAGTCCTTATATCTGTTCACCGGTTGGGAGCACTGAGTCAAGAATTCATTCTAATCCATGTTCCCGATGTTGGTTTCAGTTACCTCAGTATGTTTGTTCCCCACCTTTGAGCTAGGGGGATTCCCCTTATATTGATACTTCATTGGGGATGTTATCTTGGGTTCAGTCATTCCTGCAAGAAAGACAAATATTTGTATCTTATTGAATGAAGCCAAAAAAAATAATTTAAACTAGGAAAGCAAACAAAGAGAGCTAAAGAAAAACAACTAAGTGCATGTTTTTGCACTTTTAGACCTTTCGGTGTTTTGGACATTGAAAACTAGTTTGGAGACCGAAAAGTCCAAAAGTGTGAATAGGCATATGGAAGGGCCAAGTCCATCGGGGATTTTGGAGTTTCAGACACCGAACTAGTAGGGGCTTGCTCAAGAACGCCGAATCATCCAAACATGGTGAGGAACCTGGATAATCTGATCAGAGGTCTCACTTTTAGGTTTTCAGACTTTCAGACCTTTTGAATGTTTGAAAGGCCGAAACATATTAAATGACACTTGGCGAAAGTGAAGATCCAATTTTGGCCTTTTAGAGGCTAGGAAACTGTGACAAGCACCACGACTGACAAAAATACAAGACCCTAAACCCAGACCTAATGACACTAGAAAACCCTAGGGCTGACAAGGAGGGATGTCCCTGTTGATGCATGAAGACATAGAAGCCTTAAAAGGTGATGAAATGAAGTGCCCTAGGCTGGACAGACACTAGGGGCACCAAAAAGACCCTAAACCTAAGTAAACCTGAAAGCACCAAGTGAGGAAGAGAAAAGAGAGCCTACCTCAAATGATCAAGCAAAGGGAGGGAAACCAGGCAGCTTGGAAGAGGAGGTGGTTGGTGAGGAGAAGTAGACAGAACACAAGTGAGAGCACACACACATAAAAATGCAAAGTGAAATGAAAAAAGGAGGTTACCCCTTTTATAACCCGTAGGCTGACGTCAGCGGTTTTGGGGTTTCAGACCTTGAAAGGCTGAAAATGCCAAAGGAGGACCAAGAACATTTTGGCCTTTCAGTGTTTTTGGAGTCTAAAATCATTGAAAGGTTTGGTCTTCAGCCTTTCAACCATTTCGGCATTTTGGAGGACCTAATTCCTCCAAAAGGCCGAAAGGGCCGAAAGGCTAAAAAAGGGTTCTCCTTTCCTATGGTTGGGTTTCAACGATCATCTGTGGTGGTTTTCTGGGTTTCTATGAGGGGCAAACATGACAAAAGGAGGAAACGAAAAAAAAGAAAGGGGGTTCCCCATGGTTAGAAGACCTAAAATGGGGTGTGTGTTGTGGACCCACAACAAATAGCCCCGACAAAAGTAGGAATGATCAAGGCATTTCTTTATCATCAACACTCTTTCAAAAGTAGCTTTGTAGTAGAAAAAAACCAAGAGGCAATGGAGTCGATGATTCTTTTGTGACCTCCAATCTGGGGTTCTTCTATTAGTTTCCTTATGTGTGTTCATGTGTGTTCATTCCTTGACCTTTGGTAGTGACAACCAAGGCACTTGCCAATTATCCCCATCCTTCACCAAATAAATCAGGGTGTCCTGAAAAGAGCTTTGCTACCAGTCAGGAATCCATAGCCCTAACAAATTTTTCCTCGAGTACCAAGTATAACCTTGCTCTATTGTGAGCCGGGTGTCCATAGCCCTGGTAGAGGTTGTCATAATCACCCAAGTCCATCCTGTCTGCTAGGCTATAACTTTTTTTTTTTTGTGAGAGCTCTGTCTTTTGGGAAATCATTTTGTTCCTTCTATTTGCTTGGAGATGTATTGAGCCTTGGATGTTATTATGTTCCATGCATTCAGGTCTGTAACCTCTTTTCTTCTTCTTCTTTTTTTTCTGGTCTGAGCAATGATTAGGCGGTGTTGCCCGGACCTTTCACTCATGACCTCTTGGGGGCACTTTTCTTTTGAGTGTTTCTTTGCTTTCCCCTTTTGGCTCTTCTTTCTTTCATTATTACCTTCGCATTCAGTTCAAACTTGGGTTCTAGGCTCGGTGGGTACGTGAACCTATGCACTCAGGCTAGCTACAACTGACAAATGCCCTAGAAACCAATGCCCTCTAGTGTTGTACCTTAATGTGATCAGGATGACCAAACTTTGAAATCCTTCTTGTCTGTCAATGATAATCATCACTACTTTGTCTTTTGGGAAGGTTCTCTTATGCTGCATGTATCCTTGGAGAAATTTCACTAAGAAATACCTCTGCTCCTCTTACGGAACACCTTGGACTAGATCCAAAACACACTAACCCAAAGAAACAAAACAAGCCCTGACAAAAGAAAAGAACAAACACGAGTAGAAGAAAGGGACTGACGGTGAGGACAACAAAGAAAAAGGGAAAAAACACAAAAGTGACTATGGTACAAGGGACAAAAGACAGTCCTGCTTAGGATCCGAAGTAATGTTTGAGGAATTTCCCATTGACTGGTAATGGGGTCAACTCTCCATCCAATGTGCTGATCCTAAAAGTGTTCTCCCCCAAGATCTCTGATATTTGGTAAGGGCCTGTCCACAGTCTTTGGAATTTGGTGTGGCTGCCTAGCTTTTCTTTTGCCTTATCCCACATGAGGAAAAGGTTAGAGATCCTAAAGGCTTTGGTGGTAGCTCTCTTGTCGAACCACCTTTTGACCATAGCTTGATGTTTTGATATGTGTTCCAGGGCTAAAGTTTGTTTCACCTCTAGGTTCAGGAGATTCAAGAGTTTGACTTGTACCTAATCTTCCTCCCCTACATATTGGTCCATAAATCTCAGAATTGGGATCTTTAGGTTCATAGGAAAAATTGGTTGCAAGTCGTAGACTAGTTGATATGGAGACGTCCCCAAGGCATTTTTAATCCTTACGCGATCAGTCCACAAAGCATATTTCAGCTACGTGTGCCAGTCCCTGGGGTTGTCATCTAGGAGGTGTTTAATCACTGTTGTTAGATTCTTGTTTGTATACTCCACCACGCTATTGCCTTGAAGGTAATAGTTTAAAGAGAATTTGAGGATTACCTAGTTTTCAAAGGCCCATTGCATGAGCAAGGCTGAGGAGAAAGAGGGAGCATTATCACATACCAGATAGAATGGAATCCCAAACTGGTTATGATGCGCTCCTCCATGAATTTGGTCATGACCTTAGTGGTACAATTATTCAATTCTTGCGCCTCCGTCCAACTTGTGCAATAGTCGGTAGCTATCAAGATAAATTTATGTCCTGCAGACAAAGGGGGGTTAATCACACCAACAAAATCCAAGCCCCATTGGGCAAATGGGCGTACCTCAAAAATTGGTTGTAAGGGCATCATTGGGTTTGTCTCTTGAGTTGCACTAGTTTGGCAAGTGTGGCAAGATCTTATGTGCTCATTGGTATCTTTAAATATTTTCAGCCAAAAATATCCTTCCCTCAGGATTTGGTGAGCAGTGGCCTCCACCGATCCATGTCCCATTCTGTATTTGTCATGAAAGTCCACTAGTATTTGGTTTGCCTCTGTTCTATCCAAACACCTTAAGTAAAAACCCTCATAATTGCATTTGTAGAGTTGTCCACTCTTTATCATGTAAGAGCCACTCTTGATCCTTAAATCTCTTCTCTGGGAACCATTCATTTCTTCAGGGCAGCGATTCCACAATAGATAATACACAATGTCTTGGTACTATACATCCGTGATCACGCCTTGGTTAGTGTATGTTTGGCAAACTAGACCTTCTTCAAACTTAGAGATCAACTTTTTCAGGACCTGGCCCCTTACCAACTTCATCATCTAGATTTATAGGTCAAAATCTTGGAGAATCGCCATCCATTTTCCTCTCCGTTCTCCTAGCTCATTTTGCATCAGGAGGGATTTAACTGCTGCGTCTGGAACTATCCTAGTGACTTTACTCCTTAAAATATAATGTCTGAATTTCTTCATTGCCTTGATGAGATCAAATGACCACTTATCCAGGTTTGGGTATTTGAGCTTAGCATCTTTGAAAGGGAAACTCATAAAGGCAATGGGCCTCTCATCTTCACTATTCTTCTTTTGCATGAGAATGCCTGCACATGAGTGTGCTGACGTGAAAGAGTAAACCTTGAAAGGGATGGTGTAGTCAGGACTGGCTAGGACTGGTGCCATGGAAATGGCATTCTTAATCTCTTTGAAAGACTTCTTGGCTAGGAGAGTCCATTCAATCTTGGCATCTTTCTTGAGCATGTCGTTCAATGGTTTTACTATTTCTATGAAGCCACTGATGAATTTCCTGACGAAGTTGATCTTCCCAAAGAACAATTTTAGTTCTTTGTAGCTATGAGGTAGTGTCAATTTTAGGATTTCCTCCACCCTTTCAGGGTCAATGGATATCCCCTTTTCGAAGATGATATGTCCCAAGAGCTTCCCTTCAGTTACCCCAAACATGCATTTCTTGGGATTGAGGGAGACCCCAAATTCTCTGCACCTCTTAAGGCATTTCCTAAGGTCATTTATGTGGTCAAACCTCTATTTTGAGTAGACTGTGACATCATCCATGTAAATTATAATGCACCTCCCAACTAATCCTTTGAAAGCTATGTCCATTGCTCTCTGAAAGGTGGCTCTGGCATTAATCAGCCCAAAAGGCATCTGTCGATAGGAGAAAGTTCCCCGTTTAGTGGTAAATGTTGTTTTCAACCTGTCCTCTTCCTGTACCATCACCTGATTGTACCCTAAGTAGCCATCTAGGAATGACATCATTTGAGATCCATTAACCTTTTACAGAACTTCATTTAGGGATGGGAGTAGATAATTATCCTTTTGAGAGGATTTGTTGAGGTTCTGAAAATCTACGCATAACCTGATTTCTCCGGTCTTCTTCCTTACAGGTACTAGGTTTGTGACCCATGTAGAATGTTGAATCAGGAAGATGATCCTGGTGTCGAGAAACTTTTGGGCTTCCTTTTGGATTAAGGGCTCCATGGTGGGATTCACGGGTCTTTGTCATTGTCTAAAGGGCTTAGAATCTGGCTTTAAAGGAATGTTGTGCACTATGACTGCGGTGTCATATGTCTTTAATTCTTCATAACTCCATGCTATGACATCTCGATATTCAATGAGAAGCTAGACCATTTTATCCTTTTCTTCCTTGGTTCCCACCTTCCCAATGTGGAATTCTCTTGGTTCTTCTTCCGTGCCCAGGTTGTAAGTGTCACATTCTTTACCATTAGGTTTAATGTCGGGGCATCTTCTTATGGCAGTCTTATCACTGTCAAAAATTCTCTCTATCTCCACCATTCCCTTGGGTATGGCATTTTTTTTGAGGTTTATGATGCTATGATCATCAGGCTCTTCAGGTTCAACAGTTTCCTCACTGTTCTTCTCCTCGTCTATGATCTGCTTTTTGAACATGCTGGTGCACATGATGAACTCTAAGATATGCTGGTCATCTTGAAAGACTTGAAAGTTAGTGACATTATCTGGAATGGATAGAGCTACGAAAAGTTGAACCAAGAATTTATTTAGTTTTTATTTCTCCATTGGATGTAATGAACTGGCTGAAACAACCAACGCGTCAGCAACAATGTTCTTTCTTCTCGGGATGGTTTTGATACTGAAAGTGTCAAAGTCATTGATCAGGTCCCATGCCCTATTTCAGTAGGCTGAGAGCCTCTTATCATTACAAGTATACTGACTATGGATTTTCTTGACAAAAAATTGTGAGTCTCCTTCTACCGTCAGGATTTTGACTCCCTTCTCGTGAGCTAGGAGAAGTCCATGAACCAATGCTTCATATTCTGTAACATTGTTAGTGCAAAGAAACTGTAACCTATAAGTAGTATAGAAAGACTTACCCCTCGGATTTATCAATTTGATTCCCGCACCTACTCCTTGTTTGCACTTAGAACCATTGAAGTGCAGTTTCCATATCTGAGGTGGTTTATTAGGGCTAGGTTTGGTTGAGCTTTTCTTAGAGAAACCCTTAGTTCTTGGTTTTTGGCTTCTCTCTCCATCACTGTCAGAAGTAGTTGATTCTCCTATATTTTGAGTACACCTAGGTTTGGGGAGTTTGTCACCTTCCCCGCTTTTATCTTCTAGTATTCCCTTGTAAGGGGGACATGCTCCATCATCCGAGGTACTCTAGTCACTAGGCATGTTTAGGGAATGGCATTTATCTTTAGAATCTAACCCACTGTCTTGATCTTGAGGCAAAATATTCACCAGGACTAGGCCATCCGCATCTGGTGTGACATTGTTTCTGTCTTCTACCCCAAGTACACCTTATTTTATTGTTAATGCTTTTGGTAGCTTATTTGGTTAGGAAATTTAGGCCAACACTCATGATAGGGCCTTTTGAGAACTGGGGCATGTAAACTCTGAATGGCTAGTATGATGTAACCAACAATATCCAGGTAGCAACAAAATGTTAGGATCTGCGTCCTAATCCAGATGCCGCAGGCTGGCTATCGTGCTGTTGATGAAACTCTCAAGAATGTCATCACCAATTGTTTTCTCCAGGAGACCCTAGATGGGACTGTAGTCTGACTCTTCACCTTATCGGATCTGGAACATAGAGATGTCATCCATCTGATATGTGCCCAAATTATTTTGGGTGAACAACACTTTTTGGGACATTGTATTTAGTGATCATCCTTTTCAGTTTAGGCTCGACATCTATCCTGATCTAGTTGTTCAAACCTCTCCATGGTAACCAGAGTTGGGTGAAATCGGTGGAGAGCCATCCTCTCAAACACTTGGTCCATTCTCAACTTAGCAGCATCCCATAAGTTTTAGGTATGTCCACTATGTGTATGTCAATACACTCTTGTATTATGGGATCCACAACTAGTTGAATGTACACATCTTTGAGTACACCAATTATCTTGACCTCAGTTTTGTCCAACTGTATGACCACCTAGTTCATTATTTGGGGCACCATCCCCAACTTTGGAAAATTTATAGGGGCATAACATTGCATGAGGCTCCTAAATCAATTAGGCAATTATGCAGGTTCTTTCCAAACATCTGTAAGCTGAGTAGGAATGGCGGGACCTCATTTATATCTGTGAATACTGCTAGGAATGCTTCAGATGTGTTGATATTGGACATAGGTGCCCTGGTGTTCTTGGTTGACGGGCCAGGCTTTGAATAATCTAAGGATCTTAAAAGGGCTTCCTTTTGAGATGGGCAACCTTGCAATAATTTGAACATGGATATGTTCACCTTAGTTTTCTTGAGCTCATCCATCGCACTGTATTTGTCATTTGACCAGGTCGTACCTCGATAACCAACATATGTACTTGTTGTGGGAGGTATGGGAGCATTTAGACCCTTTGGAGGTATGGGATTATTACTGGCCCATGGATCTGGTGGAGTCGGTTGCTTTCTTGGAGGTATGCCATTGGTGAGGGGTTCCTTTCTACTTTGAAGGTTATATAAGTTTCGCTGATCATTTTGGAAGGCATGCACCTCAAAATATTCAGGCTCACTTTCTCTCTAAAAAGGAAACATGAAATCATCTTCTCCTGTATAAGCTTCTGAGCTTCCTTCCTTTCCAGAATCATATGAATTGAACACCATGGCATTGAATTACATCGGGGCCCCCTCTGGATTTTGGGTATAATGGTCTTGGGAGTTGTTCACATATCCATTATTGTCTTAACGCTTAATTGGAGCCCTGAAAAAATTTGCCTCTGAAGCCTCATAAGTATTGGCATCATCTACTGGTGTGCTGCCATTATTTAGTCTAGTGTTCCATGGCTGATTTGGCCTTTGCTGCCCAAATGGTTTCTCTTGCATGTTGTTGTTGCTATATGTATTAAAAACCCTATTTTGATTCTGAGGGTATGTGTTTGGACCAGAAGATGCTCATTGGTACCCACCCTGATTTTGGGGTGGGTTTAGCTTCATTCTGGTAACCTCGCTAGTGAGTTGTGATAAGGTCTGCTTTACGACATCTAACTCAAAAGCCATGAGAGTGTTAGGCTCATTTTTGGGTACAACCTTCTGCTCTACGAATGTTGTTTTATGCATTTCATAGCTTGGGTAAGTAATGGGTGGAGGCATAGTTGTGCATGGCTATGCCGGTATAGGATTTAGCATAGGTAGGTGGCTAGCCATGGTTTGATTGTTGGCTGCAAATGGGTGGGGGGAAGAAAGATTACTCATGATTGGTATAGCAGCATAGCTTCCTTCTTATGGATCCATATGCTGAGTGAAAGTGATGGCCTCATTATACACCTTCTCGATTGTATCTCTATCCGTCGGGGAAGTCTTCTTAGAAAGATCAAGGTAAATGGATCTAAAGCCTATAAATAAACTTGTATGATAGCCTCATCTAGTATAGTGTAAGGAGCTTCCAAATTTTGATGCATTTTGTGAAAACGATGATTGAACATAGCAATGTGCTCCTTAGGATCCTTCCTTGTTGTTATGAACTGGTGATGTGTCGCTGCAGGATCGACATACAATTTGAACTGATTGAGGAATTTGGTTTTGAAGTCATTCCATACTAAGATAGATCCTCATGGTAGATTTAGGTACTAGTTGTATGCAAATTCTCCCAGAGTGTATGGGAATAAGCAGCAGACGACATCTTGGTGAGCAATCTCTTTACAGTTGCAAATTTCCTTGAAGGCGCAGATGTGTTCTTCCACTGTCCTAGATTCACCATATATGAATCGGGTACAAAACTTCTCTATATTTTTAGGTAAGTCATGGAGCAGCCCAACAAAGTTCAAAGGTGAGCTGGTTGCATTAGCGAAAAAGGCCATTGGACGAGGTTGCTGCAGATGTTGATTTTGCATGTTCTGATTTTAATTGATGACTATGGTAATAGTTGGTGCAGCAATGTGTGATTGCTGTCCATGAGGATTTTGAGGTACAACAAGGTGATCAGATAATTTATCTTTTTCTTTACCCTTGTCAGTGCGAGCCCTTCGATAATGAGTGAGTTCAAGAAACTTGCCTCTTTTCGGAGATGATCTAAGCATGTGCTCAAATCTCTCTTGAGAGAAAGATCGAATATTATCTAGTTTTTTAGTCTTCTTGGCCCTCCTTCTAGCGCCACTTCTGTTGAGCATTTTTTTGACAAAATCCAACTTGCTAGGATCTCGAGGTTTGATTTCCTCTCTTGAAATAATAACAGAGTTATTCCCAAGGTTCTCCGGGGTCGGGTCACAACCTGCTTGGTTACTCAGTTGAAGATAAATGTGATTGTTCACAAGGATGCCTTTGCTGGTATGTTCAAGACAACAAACTATAAAATATTGTTAGTTCTCTTTTTTAGGGTATTTTCTGTTTGAAAAATGTGAGTATGATAAATAATATGCAACTATATATATTTTTAAGACAACGATTTTCAGAATTTCGAGACAGAATAAAAAGAGATGAGGGTAACAAGAAATGTAGCGAATTGTAAAGAAAAGTGAAATCCTACAAACATAAACTAATATAAACCCTTCCTTGTGAATTGAATATTGGAGAGATGTAGAACATCCCACAAAGCATAAATCAGACCATGTCACGATTCACTACTCCACATATGCAAGCATTTGGAGAAAAGATAAGTTTTACTCATACGAGATATTCAAAATCTATCAAATCATGAAACCACCAAGACGTACGCACCCATGAGACAGATTTATTATTAAGCCCAAAGATAGCATCCTCCACACATTCGTCATAGCAAGGTAGATAAACAGCAACAAACTTCAACTAAAGTAGCATGAATTTGAAACACAACAATACAAAGAGCTCTCTGAAAATAAAGAATTATGCAAGTATACATTCAATAAATTCACATAGATAGTAGTAATTCACACAACATGAATGAAGCACCCAATGTAGATATTTATTGTATTAAGAAGTTATCCTTTTACATTTCTTTTTGATTACAATATATAGAGTTTTGATCTACAACTCTGATTTTCAGAGTTAGGGCATCAAAGAGTCTAAACTAAAGAAAGAAAGTTAAAACTAGAACTTTGCTAAAGGTAAACTACTGTTAACTAATACTATGTAACTTGCATGGATTCTTAAACCCATTTACAATCCATCTGTTCATGCAAAGAGGGAAAAATTTTCCAAAGAAGAGGGAGAGAGAAGGTGAGTTCGTCCTGTGAATTGGGAGTCTTCTTCTTGATTTTGGTGGTCCTTCTTGGATTCTTCATTTGGAACTATCTCTGGTGGTGGGAACTGATAGGAAACCTTGGGTCTTCTCAAAACAAACTCAAGTTTTCCATTAATCTAATATGGAGTCTAATTGGTCTTCAAAAGAGTGACCTCGCTGAAACCCCTAGTTTTTTCAGACCCCGACCTCTACCCTGAAACTTTTAATGCCTTTGAAATTTCCCAAGTGCCTCTCAAACTCAAAATTTGGAGGTCTCAACACTTCAAACTTGTCATGGGCCGAAAGGCCAAAAAAACTTGAGGAGGCTGAAAGGCTGAAATCCTTGAAGGCCGAAAGGCCAAAAAATAGCCCTTGCTTTTGGGGCCGAATGGCCAAAAAATCAGAGGTCGAAAGGCTGAAAACTCTTCCTTGGTAGAATTTTGGCTAAGTGTTGAAAATCTTACCCCGTCTGCCCGATAATTGAACCTTGGAGCCTTATCCAGTGAAGACCTCTGGGTGAGCTTCCCGGAGCCTCTGCACTATCTCCTAGACTTCTTCAAAATTGATCTCTTTTCTTTTTATCTTAGTGACCCTTCATTCTTGCTTCTTTCTGAAGATAGTCAATTCAAAAGCGAAGAACATGATCTCTTCTTTGTGCTACAACATTCTTTGTATTTATTCTTTCATGTAAAATAGTTTCTACAGGGGCTCCTTGGTACTAACTCTGGCCAAAATGTCCTTGAACTATTGGACCACCTCCTTGGAAGGACGTAGAGCCTGTTGGCTTTCATCTCAATAGATGTTGAGGCCAACCCCCGTGAAGAAGGTATCTATATCTTCGATCCATTTTATGACCTCCTCCCATTTTTCATCTATAAGGGCCTGGTGCTTCTTGTAGGCCTTAATTATTTTGGTTATTTGTTTGACCCAAGTCTCAAATTTATCCAATTCTTCACCCTCATAAACTTTTACCAAAATTTGGAAGCGTTGCTTTCTAATTATCACCAAATCTTGGAGAACTGCTTGCCACTTAACTACCTCTACATCCACACCCCCGTCATCTTCCACTAGGTTAATGAGTGAATTAACCTCAACCAATATGGTCCTGTATGGCCTAAATATTGATGGAATTGCCTTCTCCCTGAATTTTCTGAAGTCATTTATCCAATCAGCGCTTGCCTGGATGAAAGAGGGAGTCAAACCTACTAGAAAATCTGGTGTAGCCCTTTTATCAAGCATGGCTTGTAGTGAAGCCTCTGAAAAATTTGGGTCAACAGGTCCCACCATCTTTTGGATGAACCCTTTTAATGCCTCATTTTGTTCTACTAAAGCCTTGATGGTTTCTTCATCCTTATTCATGAAGCCTAGAGCATGCTTCAGCCCTAAAGATGCTTGTGTCTTGCTCC
Source organism: Thuja plicata (assembly GCA_018584345.1). Classification (NCBI taxonomy): domain Eukaryota; kingdom Viridiplantae; phylum Streptophyta; class Pinopsida; order Cupressales; family Cupressaceae; genus Thuja; species Thuja plicata. The sequence continues at coordinate 1,663,446 of MU225200.1, forward strand.
CTTCTCTTGTAGGTTCACCCAAATCTACCTCCTTGAATGTATAACCTTCCAATGAAACTTTTTTCTGAGAAGTGCTTGGGGGAAGGATAGCTATCTGGGCTTTCCAATGACCCCCAGTGTCTTGAGTTACATATGACATGATCTTTGTAGGTGCATTGATTTCTGCCTGGTGGAAAGCTTGTCTCATAGATGTCATACTTGTGTCATCTCCATCCAATTCACTGGTGTAGGAACTTCTCCTAGGTTTTATCTCCTTGGTAAACCAAGTAGGTTTACCGGATGTAGTTACAGGTTCATATGGTGCAACCTGGAGGATCGAATTGAGGCTTTGTATTTCTGGCTCTGTTTCTTTTTCTGATTCCTTTTATTGCCCTTTTCCTTGTTCATTCCCTCCTTCTTTCATTCCTTCCCCTTCATCATCCACATCCATTTCTCCTTCTTCCTTCTCCCCTTCTACCTTTGCTAGTTTAGTTACCATGTTTCCTCCTTCTTTGTCCAGTGCCTCTTCCTCCAAAGTGTCAGTTGATACCTCTGACCTTAGACCGGTTATGGCCTCCAGTGTGGACTGGAAAGGTGATGTGTCTTTAATACTTACTGCTCCTTCGGTTTCTTGGGTGGTGCATGTTGGAGGGATTAATGTTGGTGGGGTAGGTCTTTGTATGGCTGGAGTGGGAGATGGGAGAATGGTAGTAGAGTAGGGTGGATTTGGCATAGGAGTGGGTGTTGGGGTTGTAGTTAATGGTGGTGGAGTAGGAATTGGAAGTGGTAGAGAAGTTGGTGGGTTAGGTATATGAGGGAGTGGAGTGGAAACATAACTCTCTCTAGCTATATTATCTGTTAATAAACTTTGAGTTACCCCATTGTCTTGGGTTTTAGGCCCTGGAGCAGAATCAAAGCTTACTAGTGGAGCATGAACATTCACTGGAGGATTGGTGAACTAGACTGGTGGAGGAGTAAGGGCTACTTGAGGTTGTATGAGTGGTGGTCCCCCAGTGTATGTATCTTGGCCATGATCCAAAAATCCCCCAAGTCCTTCAAAGTCAGAAAGCATAAACTCATTTGAGCCTAAGGCATCCAAAGGATTATCTTATTCTTTGGGATCCTCTTTATGTTTCTTGGTGGTCTCTTTTTCTCTTCTCTTTTGCAACCTCATCTTTCAGACCAGGGGCTCAGTTGCATCCTCCTCCTAAGGCTCTTCTTGTATAGTTTCTAACCATGGAGATTCAAAACTTCTCTTCCTCTTATATGTTTTCTTCTCCTCGGTGGGGAAGATTGGCCAGAAGTATATGGGCCTTCTCCTGATTGGGGTTGTGATAGTCCTACTGGTGGGTCAATCTGGCTCATCATTCTAGTTTTATTAGGCCAAGGATTGGAGCCATATTTAATTGGTCATTCATGACCATACACCATTCTTGGCTTCTAAGAGGAACCTTCTTATATTTAGGAGTTGTTGACTTCTCTCCTCATTGTTTCTCTACTTTCCTAGAGGGATCCATTAATGTTTTCACTAGGATCGTACTCATTCGGTGTGGCTTCTTGATCCAAGATATAGTGGTCTTTATCACATGCCTTTCCCTGAAGTCTATGTCATCATTTTAATCCTTTTCCACCTTGGCGTTCATGATTGGCCGGTCATACACCTTATCTTTTGTGTAAATGTCTTCTAAGACCTCCTCTGAATCACATTCCCATACCTTCGAGGAAATAGGAACCTTCAACACCTCTTTTGCTAGAGCTAGGTTCATTCTATAGTAATCTCGGATCCTGACCTCATGATCATCTATATAGTTTATCCAATGATCTTTCAGATGTGGCTCATATATGTAGAATTTGCCGATGATATGGCTATAAGTACCTATAGGATCAAAGCAGTCTCGTACTATCTTGTAAAGCTATAAGGGACAATCATCCCATTCAAAAGCAAGGGATTTGCAAACCTTCATATCCTGTAGTGTATAGGGTCCCAAAGAGATGGGAAAGTCCCAATAGTGCTTCTTTTTATGTTTTATGTGCTCGTATGCATCCACGAGATGCCTGGCCATCTCCAATATGATTAGCCAGTCAGATGGGTACCTAGGAAACTTCTTTGGTTACAAGGTTGACCCGGCTATCCTGATATATGTGAACATCCTAAATTGGATAAAATAGGCCCCAATGGCCCTTACCTTAGCAACAGCCTCTTCTGACATCCTTTTAGCAAAGTCACCCTTAATAGATTGGATGACTGCGAATATGAATTCATCATTGACTACCCTATAATCTGGGGAATCCTCTAGCATGTTTTCTCCTTTTACCATCTATGGGTATACAAGATGGGGCCATGCATTTGGATCATTCAGACTTCCTCTCTTGGTGAGACCAAGATAATCTTCCTGTGCAGCTAGTAGATACACCACGTAAGTGCTCATGTAAAACTTGGGGTTATGTTTTACGGCTGTCAATTGATCATCTAGATTTTCACTGATGATGGTGCCCTAGTCAAATCTAGCCTTCCATTTATGGATCCTTTCTATCAATAGGATCATCCAGTGCTTGAGTTGGGTGGACTATGGTAACCCATACACCTTGCTTATCATTGTTATAGCTACCTAGATATCATCCTTCATATAACCTCTCCGGAGGTCTATCTTATCCAGTTTGTTCTTGGGAAGTGGTTTCTTGAGGTATTCCTTATTCATCATCTCATTTATGGCTTTCTCCCTATTACCAAACCACTTGGTCCCCTTTTCAATATAAAAGTCATAGAATTTGTCTATGCCTTTGTGAAGGTGAAAGACGTCCTCCATGATATCCAGCCTAATGTATAGCACCACCTATTCCTCAGAGTTTACTACCACCCTCTTATCTGAATCATAATGATGAGCTAGGGTGATGATAAATTCTAAAGATGAAATAACCACAGGGTGTGCAGCTACTTTTACTAGCTCAGATAGGACTAATGAGGTACAGTCCTCAGATCTGTTTGCCGGTTGGGAGCACTGAGTCAGAAATTCATTCCAATCCATGTTTCTGATGTTGGTGTTAGTTACCTCACTGTGTTTTTTCCCCACCTTTGAGCTAGGGGGATTCCCCTTATATTGATACTTTATTGGGGATGTTATCTTGGGTTCAGTCATTCCTGCAAGAATGAAAAATATCAATAGCTTATTGAACGAATCCAAAAAAAAAATATAAACTAGGAAAGCAAACAAATTGAGCTAAAGAAAAACAACTAAGTGCATGTTTTCACAATTTCGGACCTTTTGATGTTTCGGACACTGAAAACTAGTTCGGAGACTGAAAAGTCTGAAAGTGCGAACAGGCATATGGAAGGGCCAAGTCCATTGGGGATTTTGGAGTTTCAGACACTGAACTGGTAGGGGCTTTCTCAAGAACACCAAATCATCCAAACATGGTGAGGAACGCAAATAATCTGATTGGAGGTCTTGCTTTCAGCTTTTCAGACTTTCAGACCTTTCAGATGTCCGAAAGGCTGAAACATCTGAAATGACACTTGGTGAAAGTGAAGATCTAGTTTTCAGCCTTTCCGAGTTTGAGAAACTATGGCAAGCATTGCGACTGACAAAAACACAAGACCCTAAACCTAGACCTAATGACACCAGAAAACCCTAGGGCCGACAGGGAGGGATGTCCATGTCAATGCACAAAGATACAGAAGCCCGAAAAGGTGACAAAATGAAGTGGCCTAGGCTGGACAGGCACTAGGGGCACCAAAAAGACCCTAAACCTAAGTAAAGCTAAAAAAAGCAAGAAAGGAAGATTGAAGAGAGCCTACCTTGAATGATCAAGCAAAGGGAGGGCAACCAGGTGACTTGGAAGAGGAGGCGGTTGGCGAGGAGAAGTAGACGCAACATGAGCGAGAGCACACACACATAAAAATGCAAAGTGAAATGGAAAAAAGGAGGTTACCCCTTTTATAATCCTTGGGATGACGTCAGTGGTTTCAGGGTTTCAGACCCTGAAAGGCCAAAAATGCCAAAGGAGGACCAAGAACCTTTCGGCCTTTTGGTGTTTTTAGAGTCTAAAATCACCGAAAGGTGTGGTCTTTGGCCTTTCAGCCATTTTGGCATTTTGGAGGACCTAAGTCCTCCAAAAGGCCGAAAAAGGGTTCTCCTTTCCTATGGTTGGGTTTCAATGATCATCTGTGGTGGCTAACTAGGTTTCTACAAGGGGCAGACACGACGAAAGGAGGAAAAGACAAAAAAGAAAGGGGGATCCCCATGGTCAGAAGACCTAAAATGGGGTGTGTGTTGTGGACCCACAACAACTTCAACCACAATAATATCCATTTTATAAGACATTAAAGGACATGTAGGAAATTTAAATTCAACATTCTTCATTATGCCTACAACAAGAACAAATCTATTATCCATAGCATAAAATATACCAAATTTGGTATCAATATTCATTCCTAATTCTTTCATTACATCATTAGGCATAATATTTACTACTGCACTAGAGTCTATCATACAATTCTTTACCAATCTATTTTTTATCAATATAGTAAGATAGAAAGGATCAATTTGATTTCCATTTTTGTTTAAAGTAGTTCCTAGATAAATAGCTGGAGGATCCTTTACTTCTTTGTTAAGATCTTCCTTATTAAATACGTTAGATAATATTTTCAAAGCTTCACTTTTACATTAAGGTATTTTAACTATTTCAAGCAAAGGAACATATATTTTAACTTGAAATAATGCATTAGACATGAAAGAACATTCATTGGGAAGAGATTTACTAACCACCTTTTCTCTTACTACTGTTAGAAAGTTTTGAGGTTCTACCTATTTATCTTGAGAAATGTTTTTGTGCTTCATCCTCTTTGGATTAGTTCCTTGGTCAGGTTTCCCTTGGTCTTCATTTACTGTTCTATTCCTTATCTTATAATTATTTTTTGCTTCTTCCACAACAACTATTGTGTATGCTTGCTTCTCTTTTGTTAATTCTCTTAGTCTTGGAGTACTCTCCTGATAATCCCCATATTGGTACACTCTATTTAGGTCATCCCTGCAGTATTATTCATCTGAAGAGCTATTATCATCATATCCCCACATAGGATGTGTTGATAAATTATTCACTCTGGGTTGTTGATTATCATTCTGATCTTCATCCTCTTTCCATCTTTGGGAAAAAACACAATTTTCATAAGAATGTGGTAGAGTACAGGCCTCACACCAAGGATAGCTTTCCACAAAATGTTTGTTTTTACTCAATGGATCGGGAGTATGTAATTATTTATTCACTGGTTTCCCATCCTTCCATTCTGTGTTATAAGGCCTATCCTGCAATCTATATCTATCATTTTTGTATGGTTCTTGATTATTCTGGTTGTACTTAAAATTATCTTTTCCATTATTAATTTGGAGGCCTTTCACCATATTCATAATTTTTTCTAATTTATCTTCTTCCTTGTGTTGCTTTAGCTCTTTTGGATTGAACATCCAAGTGTCCTCCCTCTTAGTGATTATACCAGATGCCTTCCTATCATTTTTAATAGCTATGGAAATCTTGAGAGCATGTGCTAAAGTAGAAGGCTTATGAGATCTGATTTCATAATTTATCTTTCTATCAAAAGCACCCATGTAGAAATTTATCATAAAAGCATCAATAGGTTGGACATCCATTGGAATTCTATTTAGAACTTTGTTGAGCCTTTTGTTGAATTCAGCCACAGATTCATTCTAATTTTTCTTCATACTTTTCAACTCATGTGAGGCAAAAGAAGTGTCATTTTGATCACCAAATTGTTCTATGAATTGATAAACACATTTATCCCAACTAGATATGGATCTATCTGGCAGACTTCTAAACCATTCTGCTGCATCTTCTATGACAATTTAAACAAAAAATTTCATGTATACATCCTCATTGAATTCATCAAGCTCTTGGATAGCATTCTTCAAATTTACATAATGCACCTCAGCTGATTCTGACCCATTCCCTGAAAAATTTGGAATTGCACTTCTTAATTCATTTTTTATGTCATTAGGACATCCCCTTATGTCATAAAAATCTAATTGTCTGTATCTTTTAGAAACCATTGGGGCTTTATATTTTTTCCATTTTGATTAATTTCTCCATGTCTTTGATTCTATTGATTTGCATTCTGGAATCTTTGATTATTTCTTGGTCTAAAATTTGAGTTGATATTATAATCTCTTAGGCCATAATTATGATCACTATTATTATGATATCCATTATACATCACTCTATTATTTTGATGTATGTTTTTTTCATGTTGGTTATATGTGTTAGGATTCACTCTATTATTATGGTTATGATGTTCTCCATTGTTCCATTGTCCCCAATGATCTCTTCTTTTCCAATCGTTGCTATTTTTCTCAAGTCTTCCTCTATTGTCTAGTTCGAACAAGGGGTTGGTATGATCAGTGTAAAAGACATTCCCATTTTTCTTCCTATGAGGAGGATTTTATACCCCATTCCTATCATCCTTAGGCATTTCTTTATTTCTTGGTGATCTGATTGCGCTTCTCTGTATTCTCATTTTCCTTAGCATCTATTCTAGTTGCCTCTTAAGATCCATGACCATTTCTTCATCTTTTGATCTTGCATCAGCCATTTAATGGAATACACCATCCGATTTATTATTATTTTTTCCCCTTTAAGTCATTTCCTGATTTGGATCATTTTGAGACTTATGCTTTCTTCTACCACCTTGGAAAAAAGGATTGCAATTTTCATGGCTATTCTCATGGCTATGATGACTTGAATTAGGGAATTGTTCACAAGTAAACTCTTGATCATCCTTATTAGGGTATATCATACATGGTACATACAACATCTTTACACTTGAAGTCCTACCTTTCCTTAGGCTTAATTCTAATTCAAGTTGATCTAGATGCAAGGATCTTCTTCCCCACATGAAAATTGTTAATAAAAAAATTATGTGACCAAATTTATCACCACTTCAAATTTTTTGAGTCACCACCTTCTTCCTAGAATTAAATACTTGTCATCTTCTAGATTCTTTTCTCCCAACAGAGCCTAATCTCTATCACTAGAAACTTAAAAAAATGTTCTTAATAATAATCCCCACTGGAGTCGTCAATCTATTTGTGCTCAAATAAATAGATTGGATTTCCTTATGGATTTTTCTGATCCAATGATGGGAAACCAAAGTGATTTTCCAAGTGACAAGGCTTTAACCAATTCAAGTTTCAACCTTCTACAATTTTGGCTCTGTAGAACCAAGGCTAGTAGGCCTATACCCTAGACTTATATCCCAAATATTAAGGGGTTTTTAGAGAAGATAATATGTGTTCCAAACTTATTTCTCTTAGAGTATGGAAAAGTACCACTGAGATCCTTAAACTAAGAGCAATGTACTACCAAGTGTTAAATGTAATGTTGTAAATATTGAAGGAATGCTGATGGATAGAAGATATAAATTGAATAGAGAAGATGGATATAATATCTCAAAACTATAAACAATGAACTAATGACCATAATCCAATAAGAAAGAAAGACCAGTGCCTTAATCAACCATGGGAAATAGAGTCGAGATCATTCCAATCTTATGTTCAACCTTAGAGACATTTTTAATAAAACCAATCACTTCAAAGGTGTTATGAAATGAACATGCAACCTTGAAACAAGTTCGGAGATATTTCAAAAGAATATTACTTCTCAAATGACAGACCGATTGACTGAGGCCTCAATCAACAAAATTTAACCATGCAAAATGAGAAAACCAACTGATAATAAAGACTATGAACCGATTAGGAAGCATGTACATCAAACTATCACTTTGAAGAAGTTCAATTCATTTATCCTAGGGACTAATTGTAAAATGATAATGAAACTAATACACATGTGAAAGAAAAATGACTTATCTTTATTTGATTATGAAAAATGGTAAAATTGAGTATACATTTGCAGTTATTGATCCAACTATCCCATCTGACTATAATAACAGTTAGTCTTATTTCCTATTGTGTTGATCTTGGAATCCTTATAAATATGAAATCTAAAGGATGCAAACAAGATTCAAATCAATACGACTATTCCTAAAAAACACCTAATCCTAAGATCAATAACTGAACGCTAATAATTACAATAATATAGTGTTTTCTTGATAACAAATGCTAACTGATTACTAACTCAATAGTCTCTTCATAATCTTCCTGAGTTGAAAAATTAGATAATGGACTCGCATCATGATGGCTCTCTGATCATATATCCATCCATAGTCTTCTTATAATCTCTTGAGCACATTAATCACATATATATTTATTTGCATGATAATGAATATATTCTCTGGTGCATGATCTCTAGAATCACATTACTCATCTTTATCGAGCACAACCATGGCGTCAATTATTCCTCTATGATCCTTCTTCATCATGTCTACATGTGATAGTTTCTCACGATGTCAAGAATTTGAACCGTCTGATCAAACCGTGTTCGCCACCTTTATAATCTACATTCAAAGGTCCAATCATCAAATAATAAAATAAACCCTAAGAGAAATAAAAGTTCAAAGATTTTAATGCCATGTAATAAATCAATATAACATAGTCGTCAAAGGTTTTTGTCTTTCTCCCATTTGTTAACACATGTTTGAATCTTTGCTACCGTGCATCGAGTAAAACTCATTCAATTTTCCATCGTGCCATCATGCTAAGCCTTAGATCTTCCATCTCTCAATTGAACATCTCTCTCTTAATTATTTTGTAATTGTCTAATCATCTTTTCTTACTCGATTAAGTCTTGGTCGTTGATTTAAGACACGGGCTAAAAGATGAATTTTAAGTAACCCATCCTTTACTATGCTTTACATGCCTCCGTGTAGTCCATTCATTTTTCTCTGCCAACCAAACACTGATGCTTGTATCCCTTCTATTCCAATCGTAGATTTCGGCAGGCTCAAGACACCTGTCGTCTATTTTGCCATCGCGTAATATTTAAACAATGTGCAGCTTATGATAGCACCATCATGCTTGACCATTGGATTATCACTTGATATGACTGGATATGACTTGGTTTGACTTTAGTCAAGTGGGGGCCCATATGACATGTGGTGATTGTTTATGGTTCTATGAAAAATGATGACTCTGTGTGCAACTTGGGTGTAAATTTTCAAACGTCGACAACTCTATTCGACTGTTTCTATCTCTGTGGGGTCGAGACTTGTGTGCTTTTCCACTGTGTAATGGATGGAAGATCACCCATTTCTTCACTGTGTCATCACATGATAGGTAGACAAAGGGTAAGTCTATGACCACGTGGTTACAAAAATTGGATTTTGACTTCGATATTTTTAACTTTAGACCTGCATGAAAGGGTAAATAAGGAAAACCAGTAGTAGACATGATCATGGATAATTTTATGCATTTAAACAAAGGAGTATAAACTAAAATATATTAATAAAAATCATCATTTGTAAATCAAAGTGCAATAGAGGATATATAAATAAGTGAATAAAATACACTCCCCTGATTTACTAAAAACACAATTCAATCTGCAAATATGGGTTCCACCACACACCTCAAGGATATACTATTATTAAGTCTTACAAAATTTTATTCCCATGTACCGATAACATTGCAGAATATGAGGCTTTGGTCATTGGAATCAAAATGTCTTTAGAATGGAATGTGATAGAATTGTAAGTACATGGAGATTCACAGCTAGTCATTAATCAAATTAATGATGAATACCAAACTAAAGATGACAAGTTGATGCCTTACAAGAGGATGGTAGATGACTGGAAAAATTTCTTTGTTTTAATCACATTTGAACAAATTCCAAGACAAAAATAGGGCAGCATATCCCATGGATACTCTAGCTTCATTACTTCAAATTCCAGATTAGAATGCTAGGTAAAAGTTCTTGGTAGAAGAATTTTTAAAACCTACTTTTGACTTACCCGAAACCCAACTCATTTTCCTATTGAATGGGCATGACTCACCTTGGTATGGACATATATTTACCTATCTTAAAACCCAAGTCTTACCCTTGGACAAAACCCAAACCCAAAAGAGACATTTCATACACCAAGAAACCCATTATACTATCTTATCCGACACACTGTATTGTAAAATTATTGACGTAATGCTACTTAGGTGTCTAGAGGATGAGGAATCAAAATTAACTTTATGTGAAATTCATGAGGTTATTTGTGTGTCTCATTCGAGTGGGTTGAACCTAGCTAAGAAAAACCTTCACATGGGTTACTGTTGGAAAACCTTAGAGAAAGATGCTTGTCAATTTGTCAAAGTGTGTCTGAAATGTCAATATCATGGAGATGTGATTCATGTACCCGCACAAGAGCTACACCCAATAATTACACCATGTCCTTTTTACAATGTGTATTTGATCTTATTGGGATGACTTATCCACCTTCATCCAATGGTCATAAGTTCATTATAACTACAACATAATACTTTACAAAATGGTAGAAGTTGTACCATTAACAACTATAATGGGTAAACAAATCTCCATGTTTATTCTAAACCAAATCATTTGTTGATATGGTATCCCTCACGCCACCATAATATATAATGGAAAGCAATTCAAAAATAAGGATGTGGATGAATTGTGAGAGAAATTTCACATTACACACTATTCTTCTTCAATTTACTATCCTTAAGGAAATGTTCAAGCCGAAGCAACAAATCAGAACATCCTTAAGATATTGAAGAGATCAATTGATAATTTAGGAATGGATTGGCATATAAAATTGAACCCGACATTGTGGGCCTATAAAAAAATCATTAGAACACCAATGGGGGAAACACCATTCTCTTTAGTCTATTGCGCAGAAGTTGTTTTACCTTTAGAGGTGAAAATCCCATCTTTGAGAGTATCATTACAATGATTGATAAATGATGAGGATTCTAGTATTGCAATACTTCAACAATTGGAAATATTAGAAGAAAATCAAACTCAATCTTATGAACACTTGAAAGTGTACCAAAACCGAATTTAAAGAAACTACAACAAAAAGATCAAACCTAGAGCATTTCAAGTGGGAGATTTAGTATTGAGAGAGAACCCTAAGAATCAAGTAGAATGATAAAAGAAAGGGAAATGAGAATAAAATTGGCTAGGACCCTTTGTATCCGATGAGATTATCATCATTCTTTGTACATAAGAAAAGATCAAAAAATTAAAAAAAATGTGAAAAGTTCAAAATCCAAACAAATGATAAAGATCAAAAAATTCAAAAACAATATAAAAGAAGAAAAGGTATAAAAAAAGGAAAATTGAACAAGAAGAAAGAAAAAACATTCAAAAGATCAAAAAATTGTTGTATTGGTGAAAACCTAGCAAATAGGCACCTTGATGATTAAAATAATAATAATAATAATAATAATAATCAAAGAAAAAATGGAAAAAGAGAAAAGTGCCTTGGTGAAAACCTAGCAATAGGCACCTTGGTAGCAAAAAAAGAAAAAAAAAAGGCAAAAGAGCAATAAATTCAAAAGGTGAAAACCTGGCAAACAGGCACTTTTTGATCCCTTAGGTCTTTCCTAGTTGCATTTGTACATATTGAATTTTCCATTTCATTGTATATATCCTTGCATCCATAATTTATAAACAGTCATAATAAAGTCTTTTGAGCTACATTGTTAAAGCCTTTTTTACATATCAGGTTTCATTTGCCCCGATTTATACATGCTTTCACATTTACTTGGGGGCAAAAGAATTGGTTTTACAAGAACGGATTTGATAGTGATACTTTTCGGTCACATGACATGAGAGATTTTCAAAACATCAGAGGATAGACATTTTTGAACCTTTGATGTATATCATTGTTGAACCCAAACATTCAATCTTGAAACTTGATCCTTGAGCTTCGTGACCTTATTATCATGATTAAAATTTGACAAAAAACATAACATATTAGAATGGATGGAATTCTATTGAAAATATTAATACAATACAAACACTTGAAGTTTTTGATGATGTTAATTGAGTCATGTTCTTTTTAGCTAATCAATGATGTTTCAACTAGATTGGTGATGATGAAGACATGATATTTTTCTTGATTTCTGTGTGACTATTTTGAGGAAGATCCACCAAACTATGTGAATTCATATAAAGACATGGTCATCAAAGAATCATCGAGGACATTCATATATGAAGGAGGTTTGAACTTTGTTTGTTTACGTAAACAGATACCTTGGATATTTAGATCTTCCATGTCTTAATACCAACATCCAATTGCAACATTGAATCTGATGAAACCGGTATTCAAACTCCCATAGTTGATCTTCAACTAGTGAGGGTTGTACTAGTTTCAACTGATTACAAGATCGATGAAAGAAGTATTCATATTATCATGATGTGGTTATCCAATCAGTGATGATTGTACTTGCTCCTGGTTCACAAAGGCTCAATGATGAAAATATATCTTCTTTTACATTTCTTTTGCAAAGACAAAGTGATAGTTGCATTTCAATCTTAGATTAATTGCATTTAGGGGATTTCATAAGTTTAAGGGGGGTAATTATTCAAATATTTGATATCTTTTTCTAGGTTCAAATCAATCAATTATGTAGACTTTCTTGTGAATTTACCATTGCATACATTAATCATTAAACATTATTTACAATTTATCCATCATTAAAAATTATTCATTATCCAAAATCATTATAAACATTGCATCATTCATATAAGTACATCTCATTGAAATATTGCATTATCAAAATACAAAATAACATGTATTCACATAAAATCATTGCATTACATTTATCATTTAGAATTGAATTGATCACAAAATTAAAAGCATTTAGAAATAGACTTGCATACATTTTCATTCATCTAACTATGTCATATATAAGGCATTACATCCATAGCATGTAAAAAATAAAGTGCATCGTAATATCATATAGACATCATATCATCAAAGAAAGTCTCATATATATCATCATGGAAATAAAAAATGATCAAGTCATCATAAAAAATGAAAATAAAATGTCTGACATATCAAATCTACATCATCGCAAAATGGTACATCAAAGTCCTGATCATATCAATACATTTGATATATCAAAAACAATGCATATGATCCAAGGATATCTCAATCTCAATCATGACCCGCTAGGGGAAAATGATGCATCTCTTGTCCCTGATCCACCTATTGTACCACCTATCCCATCTAGATCTCTATATGATGATCTATCATTTATAGTAGGAGGAACCTAACTAGTACTAGCTATACTCGTCCTCTATGCCATCATAGTCATGTATTGCTACATCATGCTCATAACCTTATCAATCTAACCATTCATCATTGTCATCCCAGCCTATAAGGTCCTGACATCCTATGTCAAGGTGTCTATGGCCTATGGATCCTATGGTGCAAGAGGAACTTGTGGTGCAATATGTACCTATGGAAAAATCTATGGAAATACCTATCTCTGTGGAGGAAACTGTCCTTGTAGAGGAACCTTTCCCTGTAGTGGAACCTATCTGGAAATAGCTATCTGAGACTGTCTGACCACTCTCTATCATCATTTTCCCCATATCGTTGCTGGTACTAGTTGTACTAGTCTCATCCTGTAATGACCTCCCCTACCTTGTACATGACCACCCCTCATCTGTGGACCTACATGTCCTCTACCTCTGTCTCAAGATCACTGAGGAGATCTCCAAACCTGTGGACCTCTTTGTACTCTCTATATTCTATCACCTCATCATCCACCACCACCACCACCATCATCATCAGAAGGATCATCCATATTAGGATTAGAATCACTAGGATTAGTGAACCATGGGAACCTATGTTGAGAAAACCACTGTGCATAATCTATTGACATCCCATCATCTGCTATGTGATCACACATATCCCACTGCATATACCATAATCTATCAATCTAATCATAGGCATACTGGTAAACAACCTAAGCACCCCACATAGATAACGTAGCCTAAACTCAAGTGTATTGTTTTAAACCTTGAGGTATGTCCTGAATCTTGCCATACTATCAAGACACTCTATAACAGAAAAATATCTCGATCACTAGTGGTGACCAACCTATCATCCATCATGGTGAAAACATGTAAGGAAAATCATCATCATTCTCATGCCAAGCCTCATATCCTAGATATATTCTCCATATGACCTAATCTATATCATCAAGCATACATCTCCAATAATCTAACTTTCCCAGCTGAGGCTGGACAACCTTGCCATCGTACAAGTATGCATACGACCATCCAAGATCTCTTTGTCTAGTAGCAATCGACCTTGAAATGGGGATATGGTCCCATGTCCATAACTATAATATGATAGCTTTGGATGACAATGTAGTACTACCTCTGTAAACAATGTGGTGTAAATCATGATATAACTATGCCAAAATCCAGGAACCCCAATCAAATCTTCATGGATGAGCAATCATATCCTCAATAATCTGACCCTAACCCACTGCAAATCCATGACCTTGATGATCTAGTAATAGTAATCTATTAATCAATGCATGACCTTGAAAGAAATAAACTAACCCCATAGAATACTCTCATCTCCAATCATAGGATCTTCAAAGACCCATCTGCATGTGTTGCCATCATAGACCTGATCATACTATACTCGCTCTCCTCAAGTTAGGTTCCTCAATAGCCTATACATGTCCTCTGGAGTGATAGTCATCTCTCTTAATGTTAAGTGAAAGGTGTTATGGTCAGAGTGCCATCGCTCTGCGATAGCTACCAATAGTCCCTGGTTCATCTAGAACTGAGGTAACTCAAGGAGGTAAAATAGACCACACCGACCAATCACACGTCTCTTGTGACCCATCAACTGATATACCATATCTGCAAGCCAATCTGGTACACCTCAGACATATAACTTATGGAACGGTACCTATTTTTCAAATCAAGCCAATTCGATTACTATCATCATTCAAGTGGATTATTTTACATGAATCAATCATCAAATCAACCTATCACTCTTTTTGAGCAACATCAATTATTTTTCCTAACTCGATATCATGAGAAGGGAATATACATCAGTTATCCTATCCTACCTATCTGATTGATATTTCAAACATCCATCTAACTGATCATCCTAACATCCTAAACCCCTGGTTTCATTACTAAATCAAACCTACTTATCTTTGCAATCAATCTAGTATTCATTCTATCAGAGACAATAAAAAATGATCAAGGTTTTTCATTATTTTCACCCAGGTGTCATTTTTCCTGTGTGTACATGCTATTTCAAATGGTCTATGCATAATTTTGGGTTACACATTACTTTAAACATCATATGCAACATTTTATCATTTGGAGGCATCACTTGGCCTAGTACGCTGTATTTCATAACATAAGCATGACTTTATTTATCATACTTGCAACTTAATTTTGGGTTTCTTCTTGTGCTAGCTAAATGTGGGCCTCTGATTTAGCAGTACACTTCAACATGGTCATTATACTTCAGCTGCATATAGGAATGAATATTGATTCATTCACCCTGCATGTATGAAAGAGTCAACCTGTTGCCTTCTAGAAGGCAGGAGTATGAGCTTGCTCTCAGGTCATTGCAAGATTAGTGACTACACCGTAGACCTAAATGAAGGATTTAGAGCTATATGATTGATTAAACTAAATGAAAATGCAAATGTAGATTTATTGTTAATCCAAGCTAGTTAGGATTCAGTTTTAGAGCACCAAATTGAAAGTATGAGATATTTAGTTTTAAACCCAAAATAAAGTGTGCTCTAAATTAGATTGATTTGATTGAAAGTAATAAACAACAAATATTAAATAAATGCTAAGAATGCAAGAAAGCTAAGATGAAAATGCAGCATAATAACATTAGATAAAAATTTAGGATCCTTTGTGAAGGAAAAGAGTTTCTCTTTTATAGAAATCTCTCTCGAAT
>MU225200.1:1679429-1694247 GCA_018584345.1 Thuja plicata
AAATGTTTCCAAAATGATAAACAGTGGAGAATCAGTTAACTGAGTGGAACTGGATTGTTTCCATTTTGATAAATCAGTTAACTGGATTTGATGATGTCATATGCATTTTTAATAAATTAATTGATTTGGATGCACATTTATGTTTATATAATTAATTTAATTCCTTTTTGATTTAATTGACAATTTTGTAATTTTTATTTAATTAATATGTCAGAATATCAATTAAATAATTAACATAAGGTTTATTTGCCAATGTAATATGATTTTAGGAATTAATTAATTAATCAAGTAAGATGATCGATTAGGACCTAGGGTTTAGGTTAGATTAGTTTGAATTTGATAATTGCCTATTTGATTTAGGACTTAGAATAATCAAGATTAGGGTTTCTTGATTAATTGTTGAGATTGGGGGTCTAGGGTTTAGGTGATTACATTTGCCCCTCTTTGAATTGATGTGCGATTAGCACATTGATTCAAAGACTTGTTAGTGAGAAGACCCAGAATAGTTTTATTTGAATCGATGAAACCATTCTTTGAAGACGAAGACTGACTTTGAGCTTAATTGGATGAAGATCGATCAAAAGATATAAATAGAATGCTCAGTTTGATTTGAAGTGATGAAACTGAACATCTGTCAGGGACTCTTAAACCTTTTTGATTGGTTTGAACAAATAACTAGTTTGATTTGAAGCGATGAAATTGATTACCATTAAGAGATTTGATTAGCAAGAAAATTGACTTGATTTGAAGTGATGAAGCCAATTTGATCAATGTATTTGGTTTCAATAATGAATAGCCCGTATAAGACCGATCTTGTCTGGTTTCGAGTGTATTCACCCTTGTATAAGACCATTGATTAGGTTGCCTTTGATTTAAGATGATCTCAACTTGTTTTGATGCGATGAAGTTGAGATGCCCCAAGTGATGGGGTTTTGATTGAAGATGTGATCACTGGAATGTTGATGTCTTGATCCTGCCCCCTCGGGAGACAAATAAAAATATGGCTAGGTGCCCCAGTGATGAGAAGCAATTCAATTGGTTAGACAATTTAGGAAGAAATTAATCTGATTAGAAAGAGGTCCCACATGGTTAGGATAGAATCTGTACTTGATGAGAGGTCTTTTTGACCAAGATTCACCAATAAGATACATGGATTAATGAGAAGAAAAGCATGAGAGATTTCTATTGGTTGTGCAAGTGGTCAAATTCAAATTTTGATTTTGATCCTAAAAATAGAATCAGGACAGTTGATTTAGCAAGGGGTGTCATGACCACTTGAAGATGACAAGATTGATTGATTAGAATCTCAGATCCTTCACATTGGATAGAGATAAAGTTATTATGCTAATTTCATCACCATGTAGATGCAAGACTAACATGAATGCAACCTAAGGTGTAGCCACTGAGCTTTAGCAGTTGAAAATTATCATCATTGAGCATTTTTGGAACATCAGAGTCAATACAATCCTTAATGGTGCTACTGTGACCATAAGAATATGAATATGAATTTAATTGGATAATATATGGGAAACTAACATAAGCATCGAGGCACAAAATTTGAGATGACCTGAACGTTGTTTCCAATTTTGATAGTGCAAGAGTACACTAGTATCGAGGCATTCAAAGCCAAGATAACCATGAGTGTGCGCTTGTGTAAACAAACAAAGCAATAATAGTCAAGGAGATAGTTCCAACCTCACCTTGGCGTACAAATAAAGAGGATCGAGGGATGTGAGGCTTTTCTGCCTTAATGCAAGAGCTCTTATTAGATACACCCTATTTATTTGATGTTGCTGGATCATCGGGACCACACCAACAAGCAGTAGACAAAGAAAAGATTAGTGAAATCAATGAAATAGATAGCATACAAATAGAAGTTCAGCATACTTCATCCAGTTTCAAAGTATTCAGATGTGTATAGGTATAGGGTGTTTTCAAAAACACCATTGTGCTTGTGAGTGTTTTGTGTTTGATTGCTATCGATCTGTTGTTTATGTTTGCAATATCCAATGTGTGTTAAGAAACACCAGTGCAAATGGGGTTGCCCCTGTAGGTGTTCTGATGCTCGTTCTGTAAGCCCATAATGCAAGATTGATCTGCAAGTGCCAATCCCTTCTAGACTTGTTAACTGTATGATGTAAGATTTTCAACAAATTTTTATTTGAGGCCTCAGCCTGCCCATTACCTTGTGGGTAATATATTGAAGAACAATGTTGTGTGATTTTGAATTTTTCACACAACTCATCCATAATGTTGTTCTTAAATTGACCTCCATTGTCAGTGATGATGGAGGAAGGTATTCCATAGCGACAAATGATGTAGTTCAAAATGAACAGCGAGACCTGCGGTCCTGTCACTTTAATGAGTGGGACAACCTCAACCCACTTGGTAAAATACTTAGTAGCTGTAATAATGAACTTGTGTCCATTAGAAGATGAGGGGTAAATCTTCCCAATTAGATCAAATGCCCATTGTTGAAAGGGCCAGTGTGTTACAAAAGGAATGAGCTCCCTTGCTAGAGAATGTAAAAGATTTCCATGCAACTGACATTTCTTACAAGTCTTTACGAACCTGATAGCTTCTTTCTCCATGTCTGGCCAATAATACCCTACTCTAAGTAGTTTTCAGGCCAGATTCAGACCGTTAGATTGAGAACCACAAATTCCTTTGTGGACTTTAGACAATGCATGTTTAGACTCTTCTTTTTCTAGACACCTAAGAAAAGTATCGTCTAATCTGTACCTATACAAATCGTTGGCCACAAGAACATACCGTGAGGCATTGCGGATGAGGTGTCATTTTTCATTTCTAGTTAGTCCATTAGGAATGATCTGATGGCATAGGTAAGAGTAAACATGGTGATAATGGGAGGATTCTTATTCAATGACTAAACAAACTATTTGGGAGTCAGGGGAGTTGCAGGAAGGGAAATGGATTTCTTCCACCAGAAACTCATAGCGAAAATCATCCTCTTGTTGCTACGAGGAAGCTAGTGTAGCCATGGCATCAGCTACTCTATTCTATACCCTTGCGACTTGTTGAAATGTGATGTAAGTGAAATATTTCTTAAAGTCATCAACCATTCATTTATAAGGCATGAGTTTTTCATCCTTAATTTGGTATACATCATTTATTTGGTTGATTACAAGTTGAGAGTCACCATGGACATGTAACTCAGAAACATTCCATTCAAGAGCCAGTTTGATTCCATTTACCAGTGCTTCATATTCTACTATGTTGTTTGTACAAGGAAACATGAGCTTGTACACATTTGGAAGGGAATAGTTTTGAGGAGTCAGAAACAAAATCCTTGCACCTAAACCTTGTTGTGTGAATGATCCATCGAAGAACATTTTCTAGGATCTGTGAGTGATGTGTAAAATAGATCCATCTAGGAACTCAGCATTGATTGGTTCATCGTCATGTAGTGGAGCATCAACCAATTGAGCTGCAATTGCTTGCCCTTTGATTTCTTTACACTTAGTATATTCTATTTCAAATTCACTAAGAAGCATAACCCACATAGCCAATCTTCCAGTGAGGGTTGCTTTACTTAGGAGATACTTCAAAGGGTCAATTTTAGCCACCAGTTTGACTAAGTGAGACAACATGTAGTGATGCAATTTATGAGATGCAAAGACTACTGCAAGACATGCTTTCTCGATCGTAGAGTAGTTCATCTCATAGGACACCAATGTTCTACTGATATAGTATATAGCATGTTCTTTGTTGTCTTCATCTTCTTGTGCTAGTAGTGCCCTTAGTGACGTTGAGGTAGCTGAAATATACAAAATCAATGCTTTGCCTTGTTCAGGTGGCATGAGTACTGGTGGGTTTGCCAAGTACATTTTGATTTGAGTGAAACTCTTGTCACATTATTCACTCCATTGATAAGTAATGCCCTTGTGCAGAGTCTTGGTAAATGGTTGTTCTCTATCAGCCAAATGTGAGATGAATCTTCTGATAGACTAGATTATCCCTTGGAGTGTTCTCATTTGACTTATGTTCTTGGGAGGTGACATTTCCAATATCGCTCGCACCTTTTCATGATCAACTTCTATGCCTTTAGCTAAGATAATGTAACCCAACAACTTGATAGAGGTAACACCGAATGCACATTTCTTAGGATTCAATAGTAATTTAAAATTTTCCATTCTATCCATGATTGGGCCTAAATATTGTAGGTGTAGAGATAGGTTCTTTGATTTAGCAAGGGCATCATCCACATAGTCTTCCATGATTTTGTGCATCATATCATAGAAGATAGTTATTATTGCCCTCTGATAGGTAGCTCCAGTATTTTTCAAACCGAAAGGCATGACATTCCAGTAGAATGTTCCCTAGGCACATGTGAAGGTAGTCTTTTCTTGATCCTTTGGAGCAATCTTGATTTGGTTGTATCCTAAGAAACCATCCATGAGAGAATACATTTCATACCTAGCAGTCATGTCCACATTCATGTCAATGTTAGGTAAAGGAAAGTCATCCTTTGGACATGCTTTGTTGAGATCCCTAAAATCAGTGCAGACTTTGATAGATTTGTCTAGATTTGATACTAGTACGATGTTGGATATCCATTCTACATAGTCAATAGCTCGGATGAATCTAGCTTTGAGTAACTTTTCCAGTTCAGCCTTGATAAGTAATGCAACATGAGGGTGCATTTTTCTGAGTTTTTGTTTTACTGGTTTTACTCCAGGAGCTATTGAGAGATGATACATGATAAGTTCTGGATCTAAACTAGGCATATCTGAGTATGTCCATGAAAATTTTATCTTCTTCTCTTTAAAGAATTCTGTGAATTCCTTGAGCTCTTCTGCAGACAAAGATTTAGCTACATGAATGATGTGTGGATGTTCCTCTGTACCAATATTCACTAGTTGAGTTGGCTCTATAAGCACTGATGATCATTCCTATAAATGACTAGGAAAGACTTCAAGAATCCCATCCTTAGGCACCTTAGAGAGGCTTTCACCTTTGGATGCATCTTTTCTTTTTACTATTTTGGGTTCTGAAACTGCCACAATGTGGTTTTTGCCTTCAGACCCTTTTCTTTTTCTCATTTTTATCTTATAACTGAGATACTTGATGTCCACTTCAGTCATGCTCACACTAGGTTCACTGGTGGAAGAGGTGATAGGTTTAGTGGCATTAAGGTAGTAGGCTAAAGCATAGTCATTGGGAAATGTAGGCATTTCAGCAGGTTGTCCTTGTAAGGACCAATCAATGAGTTCAGGATGCATTAACGGAAAAGGTTCACTGGGTTCAAGGGCATTCACAGTATGTTCATCGTAGACGTCGAATGTTAAGTAGAGTCCTAGACTAGAACCTTGTATAGATGTGTTCAAATCAGAAAGAGCCCTAATGACATCATCAAAGCCCATGTCAGAAATAGGAGGTCCTAATTCATCCAATCTAACGTCTAAGCCTTCACCTACTTCATGCGTGGTCTTCCTCTTTATGTCTAAAGTGCCCTCTGAAAGACTTTCAAACTCATCTTCATGGGATTCTATTTCATCATTTGGTTTCATATCTAGGATGAGTGAAATCTACTCTTTACCCCTAGTTTGGATGAGTTCCACCTAAAAAATATGCTATGGTTAGATTCTATTTTTCTGTATCCGAATCTTGTTTAGATTCAGTAGTTTCTAACTGATCAGAAGTCATTGATGATTCCTCTAGAACATACTCTTCAGTAGCATTGACCTGGGGTGTAACTTTAGCAAATAGAAGAGCCAAAATATTGGGAGGAATGGGAAAAGGATACACATCCTCTACATTAGAATCATCTGAATCATCCCAATTGCCAATGGATATGTTAGCGCTTTCTACTATTGTTTTATGTTCTTCCAGAACATGATGTCCCTTTCCTTTATCTAGGTGATTATTTGCTCTTTGTTCTTTCTTGGATAAGAACCCTAGACCTGTTGTGTCTTTAGGTTGTCTGTAGTTAGCAGAGATAGGTTCTTTAAGACCATTTTGATCAGGTCCAATGGGTCCTTTACCCGAATAACACATTTTACAAGCCACCTTATACCCCACACCGAATATTTCTGGGGGTATTACACATTGTTCAACTTTAGTATCTTTAGGTTCTTTATATAACCAAGCTAGAATGACTCTTTCCTCCTGTTCATCTTCTAATGGTGTGTTGGCTTTAACAAAGATCTCATCATAGATTTCTTGGGATGTTGTTGGTTTCATCTCTTCTCATGGTTTTCCATAAGACCTAGGTGATCTAGCAAGAGATGTGAGTGACAGTACAGGTTCCACTGTGTATCCACCCATACCTGTGTCCTTTATCTTGAGGTTCTTTTCCATTTCTTTTAGTAAATTTATAGGTGATTCAGAGTTGGATGCCTCACTATTGTGCGGGACAAGGGTATATGCTGCTTGTCTTAATGCGTTACAGGCATAACTAGTGTTGGCAAGAACAATGACCTCTACACCATTGAATGAGAATTTGTGGAACATTGATGTCACTGCCTACATCTCATGGATCTAGGGTCTTCCCAATAGAATGTTGTGGGCCAGTGGGAGATCTAGAACTTGGAAGGTAACATCCCTCTCAACATGACCTATTTAGATTGGTAAAGTTATTAGACCTTTAGAAGATCTTTCTTGTTCATCATACACCTTGATAGTGATTTTCTTTTTAGGATCAATGATGTTCTCTGAAAGGCCTAGTTTCTCGATTAACCTATATGTGCAAATATTCAACCCTGCACCTCCATCTATCAAGACTTATCTTACACGGTGTTTATGAATCAGGACTTCGACATGCAAGGGGAGATTATGTGGATGACTTTAAGAGTTGTCATCTTCTTCTGAGAATGATAGGTAATGTGGCAAGGTCAAGTGACCCACCATGGATTGAAACTGATGCAGATCCAAGTCCTTAGGGACATTGGTAGTTGATAGCACTTTATCCAGGACCTCTCTGTGAGATGGAGAGAGTTTGAGAAATTCAAAGATTGAAATTTGGGTAGAGGTTCTCTGCAATTTCTCGATGATGCTATAGTCCACAGTATTGGACAAAGTCAGTTGTTTGGACTGTGAGACTTTAGAGGTACCCACAATAGTTTGTTTGCTAAGAGGTACCTAGGATTTGGATACCGATGGTTTATTAGAAGATGACAAAGGGTTGGAAGATCTAGAAACCCCCAGGGTGAGCTTTGCTTGTGCTCGAGTCACTGCGTTGGCCGATCGAGACTCTTTCTCTTTCTGTTTGATGATGATGACATTGCAATATTCAGAATAAGATGGCTCAAGAATGTTGATGACATTGTAGTCATCATTAGAATAAGTGTGATTGATTTGAGTGCCTTTCTTAGAATTTTCTCCTTTGTGATGGTCCAGGAAAGGATCTTTGACTGCCTTATGATTAGCATTCTTGTTGTGATTATCAACTGCAATTATTTCGTTATCAATGAGATCTTGGATCTCATGTTTGAGCCTCATGCAATTTTCTGTTGTGTGTCCTTTGTTCTGTGGAATTGACAAAAATCATTGTCTCTCCACCATTTAGGTTTGATTTCTGGAAAATATGGTTTGGATTTATCTGGCAATGTGAGTAGCTTGTTTGCCAGTAGAGTTTTAAGTGCAAATTCATAGGACTCACCTAAGGAGTCAAAGTCTCATTTACATTTAATCCATGGTTTGTCTTTCAACAAACCATTGGTCCCTTTAGAAGATGATGATTTAGTGGTATTTTTAGTAGTTTTTAGGGCCTTAGAACCACTTGTCAAATTGAAGACTGCTAGTTTTGACTGGGGAGCAGAGTAATCGATTACTTTGTCATTTATCACATGCTTGTTTTTGTTCCAATATTTAGATTTGTCTTTGGAATTGGAACCAAACTTATTTTCTTTGTAGAGGGTAATGTCACCCTTTTTAACAAGCACATCTTCTATTTTCATCGTTTTTTCCACCATTTTCTTGAAAGAGGGTGGACATTGCTTCTGAAGAGGGTAGTTTAGTTCTGGAATCATAACACTAGCGAAAATATCCATCTTTTCAGATTTAGGCATGATGCGTGGATATCTAGAAAACATCTTTCTCCATCATTGAAGAAAGGTCAGAAAGGGTTGTCCTGTGTTCTGCTTCATGTTACATAAATCAATCATCATCACAGGATGTTGGATATTGTAAGAGTACTGTTGCAAGAACAGATTTATCAGCTCATCAAAAGTTTTTATACCAGTGGGTAACTTTGAGAACCACTTGATAGCTTGGCCACTCAAACTCCAAGGAAAGAGACACATAAGATATGTCTCATCATGCATAAATTTTGTACAAAGAGTACAAAATTCTTGGATGTGATCTTTTTGATTGGAGTGACCGTTGTACTTATCAAATCGTGGAATTTCAACCCCGCGTGGGAATGGAGGCAAGTACAAATCTCTGTCAAAAGGAAAAGGACAAATTGTGTTTAAAGAAAACCTTGTGTTGGACGTTTCTGTTTTGTTTTAGAGTTTTTTTAATTCCATTTTCATAGCTTGCATTTGTTTAGTTATGACCGTCATAGGTGTCTCTTCTTCTCTAGCAATGATATCCTCAGCTTTGAAGTGAGGTGGAAGTTGAGTGCCTAGCTCTGCTAGGTCAAGGAATTATTGTTCCTTATCTCGATTTAGGATTGTTTTCATGAGTTTTACAAACCTCTTATCCTAGAGACATTCATCAATCTCTTCCTCACCAGGGTGTGATGGACTCGAGGAATGTTGACTAGTGCGATGGTTGGTACCATTAGAGAGGTCTCTTCATTGAGACCTACCTCTACCTTGTCTTTCTTCTGACATCTTAGGACTAGGTAACTTGTCCTTTAGGGATTGTGATCTAGGAGGAATTAAAGTATCTCCCTCAAAGAGAGGATTCTCTCCAAACAAGGAGTTGTCTTCGAATGGGAATCCTTGATTGTCTTCTTCGTGAAAATATCTAAAATGACTTCTAGTTTGCATAGGCATACGATGAGTTGATTCATTTGACTGACACCGTGGTGAAATCTAAAGTGTTGTCTAAGTCCAAGACCAAAGAGACCAAGAGATAAACGTCCAACTAAGGATGGAGATAGCGAAGACTCTGATCTTGAGTCAAGGTTAACAAACCTGCTCTCACAACCTAGAATAAGGATAGCGTAGACAAATATGATAAGTTTGAACAAAGGACTCAGTCAATTAGACAAGCGTAACGACATCAGATTTCAAGACAGTGATAGGTTGGACTAACAACAGATTGTAGTTGCAATGGGAACTAACAGAAGCGTTATGACAACGCAAATTTTAGAATAGATTGAATGTAGTAGCATAAACTGATGGAAGACAAAGTTTTGACAAGTTTTGAAACCAATTCGACAAAATTTTGACAAAGTTTTGATAGGATTGTTGAAGTTTCAGATGAGACAAGATAACCAATTATCCAAAGTGTACAGTTTCCGGATTGTTTGATTGTTGTAGTTGTTGTTGTTGCAGTGAACACTCATGCAAGACACATCATGCAAATTTTTTGTTGTAAAAATAAAATAACAAACACACCACAATCCTAGGATAGCCAGGGTAATATCTGTTGAGTTCCCACTTGAACCAAAGTTTAGCCATGTCTACTCATAGCGGACAACTTAGAAGCTTGGATGCACGAGCTCCTCCTTACACGTGCACTCACTTCTCAAGCACACCAAGATTTGAATCCCAAGGGTAATCACTTCCCAAGGGACCGTTGTCTCTACTAAGAGCTGTGAAAGTGTGGGATGTCTTAGTCGGTCTCTGACCTTCCACGCAAATAGATAGAGGGATTTTGGAAACTAGAACAAATTTTGTAGTAAGGACATCCGTTCAGGTGGTTGTGATCAAGTCATATTCCCAATTAAGGGGGCTCTCCCAATCCTTTCAAAGAAAGGCTTTCACCTTAACAATGTAGGGACTTTAACACACCACTAGGGTAATAGAGGAGATTTTGGTTTCCACAACGAATTCACACCTATCCACTATGAGACTAATCACAATGGCATTTTTTGTATACCAGTTCAGAAGGGCTTGGCTTTAGCCTATTATCGGTTGGGAAATCCATTCTCACCGGCTCTGTTAAAGCACTCAGGAGGTAGCCAGGCTAAAGGATTTGTATGGATTTCTCTTTCACCCAAGATCCGCGAAGGAAAGGGGAGAGGATACATCTATGCAATTCCTAGGATTTACAAAACTAGAAGACACTTCAAGTAGAATAAGAAAATGACATTAATGTTTCTGGATTTTTTATCATCCCAAAAGGGCGAGAGCATAGTTTCCTGACATCATTTTCATTTCTAAAAAAATAAACAAATGTTCATTTTAATAAGTCCTGCATGTGGGTTCCTATTTTAAGAAATAAAAAACAAGATGCAAGCACACTGTTTTGCATTCTATCTATCAAAGGCAACCTAAAAAACCAATTTGTGGGTAGTTTGAGTTTTAGTCTTCTTGAGTAACATTCTGCAAACCACTGTTAGGCTATATGCAAAAGATAATCACGTAAACATCAAAGCCAAAGATTAGTGCATATTATAAAAATATGAAAATCATAAAATAGATCACATATTCATAAATTAAACATAAAATCATGTGGTTTCAAAAAAAAATCACTGAAAAAGGTGATCGTATGAGCCCGTACGAGGCTCTAGAAGCTACAAAAATGAGGATTAGATAGGAAAAATCACCAAAAAGTGTAATTTCTAATCAATCTAGAGAGAAAAATCAAAAACTAACTTCACCACAGTGGTCCTTGCAAAATTTTACCCCAAATAAAAAAAAATGCACCCAAAAAGGAGCTAAAACATGCAAGATATGAACGTTTGAAAACAGACTGTCAATCCAAAAACTCATATGGTGAAGGCTGAGATTTTCAAAAATATGATGACATCATCATATCATTATGTTAAATTTAACAGTCACAAGGATTTCAAAAGAGGCCAATAACCCTCCAAAATCACAGCTACACACCCATCAAATTCAAGATACCAAAAAAAAACTGCGTGGCAAAAGCTTTTGACTAGGCGCCTGCATGTCGATGTTTGATTTGTTGTTTTGGCCATTTGGAGGGCTGAGCTGGTGGGTGAAGGGTTTAGGTCTATTCTGACAGTAGTAGAGGAGGTTTTTGGGTGTAGCGCGAGTGGGTGGAGGCAGTGGGGAGAAGGGAGGATTGGCGACAGATTGGTAGCGCAGCAAAGAAATAGTGGCGGCAGATGAAGCAGCGGCGGGGGTGAAGGTGGTGGTGGTGAAGAGAAAAGGTGGGTGGAGGTAGGAAGCGGAGGGATTTAGAATGCATGGGGGATGGAAATCTATAGAGGGAGGCGCGGTGGGATGTGAGGTGGTGGGGTGGAGAGGAGCGGGTCGAAGGTAGGAGATGGCGCGGGAGGGAAAGGGTTGTGGGTTGAAAACGCGGTGGGTGGAAGGATGGGGGATGGGTGAGGAGAAGGGTGNGGGGGTAGCGACGGGTGGAGGAGATGAAATGGTGGGAAGGTGGGGATGTATACCTTGCAGGGAGATGTGAAAGTTTGATGGTATACGGGATTTTAATCCCACATCGACCCAAAAGAAAACAATTTAGTGGTTTAAAATCACTATTCCATATATTACAATATGAAGTGAACACCGAGGCTTTGGGGTTCTATTCAACCTGTGGTATAATGACATATAACAAAGATATTTGATATAATCGCATAAATCAAAGATATGAAAAATGGCGCTAGACAATAATATTTTGCCAAGATACACAAGACCCGAAAATGTTATTAAATAAAATAAAAAATCTGCCTCGATTTACGAGATTTTTTTTTTGATTTGCATGTAGAAGGCCGTACGACCTCTATTTGCAAAAAATTTTCGCGACAGATTCACTTTTCAACAAAGGTAGGCATGTTTATAGTCATTTTTAACCAAAACAATGTTCCAGACATAATGGTGGACCTAGATTAAGTTCAAAATAAACAAAAAATGGAATTAAAATAGAATTTAATAACGAGGCCTAAAATTGATTTTCAGCCCCACGGTGGGCGCTAGAAATGTGCTAGCTAAATCTGGGCCTTTGATTTAGCAGTACAATTCAACATGGTCATTATACTTCAGCTGCATATAGGAATGAATATTGATTCATTCACCCTGTATGTCTGAAAGAGTCGACCTATTGCCTTCTATAAGGTAGGAGTATGAGCTTGCTCTCAGGTCATTGCAAACTCAATGACTACACCGAAGACCTAAATGAAGGATTTAGAGCTATATAATTGATTAAAATAAATGCAAATGCAAATGCAGATTTGTTGTTAATCCAAGCTAGTTAGGATTCAGTTTTAGAGCACTAAATTGAAAGTATGAGATATTCAGTTTTAAACCCAAAATAAAGTGTGCTCTAAATTAGATTGATTTGCTTGAAAGTAATAAACAACAAATATTAAATAAATTCTAAGAATGCAAGAAAGCTAAGATGAAAATGTAGCATAATAACATTAGATAAAAAGTTAGGATCCTTTGTGAAGGAAAAGAGTTTCTCTTTTATAGAAATCTCTCTTGAATCGACGGTCAAAATTGAACAAAAAGAGTGGCTCAGATTCGATTGAAGAAGCATAATCCATGTGCAAGTGATGTGATTGGTTGAGAGAGCCAGTTGACTAAACTGACTGATTAGTTATTTTGGAAACTTCCAAAATCAGTTCATGATGACATGTAACTGATTAAATGATTGACTATATTAAGTTGAAGATGATGCAAGACATTAAATCAATTAATGGTTTGTATTGTCATTGATGTCAACTTGATATCATCTGTATGGTCATATACAATAATTCCAAAGACTTCAGAGAACTAATGGAAGATAGGTTATGCTTTCAACAATGCATAAGAGTCAAGTATTCACTAAGTGATAGAATACACCGGTGGAGTGCACACCATCGGTAAAAAAAATAGAGATTAAAGTCACAGTGATGCTCGACGAGTAGAAGACAGTGTTGCCCGATGAAGCAGAAACACATGATGCCCAACGAGCTAAAAATAGTGTTTCCCGACAAGAAAGATCCAATGATGCTTGATGGATGGAGATCCTGAAGCTAACTAAAGTGACACAGATGGAACTGGCAGTTGTCACCGGTGATGAACTGCAAAATTGACTGACGGAATAGAGAGATTAGAAAATGACAAAATATCTAGCTGGTAGAGCTAAAGGATAGACTTAACTAGTTGTTTTATTTTTTTTTACTCAACCATAGTTAAGTAAGTGATTTGAACAGTTGCAAAAAGATAACTACGAGATAAATCAAGAGTTAAAGCCATAAATCAATTTGGCTAGATTATTTTTTATGCCAAGAATCAAGAACCTAGAATTAAGGAAAAACATGTCTATTTAAGAGACAAACATAATTCATTCTAAGTGTGGTCGATAAGAAACCAGATACATGGGGGAGTGAACTAAAATAAGATGTTGAAGAAGAAATTGATAAAGGATTAAATTCATGCAGTCCTGATCAATCAAGCTGAGGAAGAGCTAAAGAATTCTGCAGACACCGACGGATAGAAAAGCACAGCATCATAGAGTAGAAAGAGTTAATTACAAAGGAATTGTATTGATACATTGATCAAAAAGATATTTTAAGTAAATAGATCTAAAAATCTACAATTAAGTTGCATTAGAAACAGGTCATTTTGTTTCAGTTTAACCATTGAAGCATTAAGTCTCTTAATAGAGCAGGACTTCACAATATTTTGTAATTGAGGTATATCCTAATAGATTACCAAAAGGTTGACTCATGATAGTAGCACCGGTCTTACCTAAAGCCTATTGATAGTCTAAGAAGGAGTCTGATTCAAGGATGGTAGTAAGATTTGCATAAAGCCTATTGACAGTCATGAGACTGATTCAAGGATGGTAGCGTAGATGCCAGATACTTAGTGACAACCTATGTATTGAAAATCCTCTAACAAGGTCGCACTTAACAGTGTTTTTGTAACCTTTAACAGGGTTGGCTCCTAATAGGGCTCACTTTAGAAGAGTGAAAATTTGGGGTACCGGTCCCAGTGGTTTTTTCCCTTAACAGGGTTTCCACATTAAAATCCTTGTGTTATATGTGTATGATTTATTACTTTACTATTTTACATTTTGTATATGCATTTATGGATTGACTGGTATACTCTGCACATTTACTGAGTATCGGTAAATACAGTTTACTGCTTATCGATTATCAAGGAGAATAAAGACAGACAAGGTAAACCGACAGACAGTTATTTGTTTCAAATATTTCAAAGGCATGCATCTTGTTGGGACTTAATAATTTGAGAAGTATTGATTGGTGGATTAAAGTTTAAATTGGATAAAAGATTGAGGCCACTGATTCAGCCCCCCCCTCTTAGTTATTTCTAACAGTTGGTATCAGAGCTTGTGTGCTTAGAAGGAAGGTTTCAAGACCTAAGTGAAAGATCACAAGACGAATGGATGAGATGAGCCCAAGTTGAACAAGGACAACTTTGCTTCATGGAAAAGCAGGATAAAGATTCACTTATCAGGTATTGGCAATGATATTACTCAATAATTAGAAACTCAATATGTGTTGCCTACAGGACCATTGATAGTGGATCAATTAAGAGTAAAGCGTGAACATAACTGCATGGTTATAGAGCTTTCAGCCTCACTCTCTGATGTTGAATTTGAGGATGTCAAAGATTGAAAAAATGCAAAGAAAATGTGGGACAAGTTGAAACTTGTACATGGAGGTGATGCAAATGTTCTGAGAGCCAAGGCAGAAAGCCTTAGAGGAAAGTTTGATGATCTCAGAATGAAAGAAGGTGAAAAAATCACACAGTACAAC
>MU225200.1:1696972-1762047 GCA_018584345.1 Thuja plicata
GATTGCTGAAATATTTGTTGATGACATCATATTTGGAGGCAATGATATACTATGCAAATCATTTGCAAATGAGATGAGAAAGGAATTTGAGATGTCTATGTTTGGAGAGATCAAGTTCTTTCTTGGTATACAGATCATTCAACAAAGTGAAGATATTTTCATTACTCAGTCCAAATACATCAAAGAAGTTCTGAAAATATTCAAGATGGAAGATTCCAAACCTGTTGGAACACCAATGGGTACTGGATGCAAATTAACAAAACAAGACAAGACAATAGAGGTAAATCAGACTCTATATAGAGCCATTATAGGAAAAATCATGTATGTTGTACACACTAGACCAGATATTGCACATGCAGTAGGAATTGTTGCTAGATTTTCTGCTAACCCTAGGGAATCACATATAATTGCTGTAAAAAGAATTCTAAGATATCTGAAGAATACTAAGGAATTTGGATTATGGTATAGAAGAGAAGGAAAATTTGAACTAAAAGTGTTTACCGATGCTGATTGGGCTGGAAATCTTGATGATCGGAAGAGCACAATTGGAGGAGCATTCTTTATGGGTGACAGACTTGTCACATGGATTAGCAAGAAGCAAGGATGCATCTCTCAGTCTACTACAGAAGAAGAATATGTTGTTGCTGCTGCAAACTACTTGAATATTGGATGGATCAAACAACTGCTGGAAGGTATGCATATGAAGATCAAAGAACTAGTAGTTATTTATTGTGATAACACTAGTGCAATAAATATTTTCAAGAATCCAGTCATGCATGCGAAGACTAAACACATTGCCATCAAGTATCATTATTTAAGAGAACAAGTTCAAGAAAAAGAGGTGACACTTGAATATGTGCAATCAAAAGAACAATTGGCTGATATCTTCACCAAGCCACTACCCAAAGATACATTTGAATATATGAGAAAGAGACTAGGAGTCAAACCCATGTCTAACAGTCAGTAAAAGGACTGAAGGCTGCATCAACCATATATTATCAGAATATCAATCATGATTGATGCAAGCAAAAGTTGAACCTCAAAGATACATCTATAGACAACAAGGTATATATCAGAACCAAGCACTAGAGGAGATTGTTATATTGATAACGGATAAGGGAAATTCAAGGAATATATTATGGAAAGAAGAAATTGGTTGACTGAATATCAGATATTTGTAAAATATTTGTTTGACATTATTGTCAAAGGGAGAGAATGTTTCCATATTATCATCATAAACCATTCATTATCAGATTACTCCAAACAGGGAGAGATCATATCCAAAGGGAGAGTATTTGTATAAAAGTTGCAAATATAAGACAGTGACATCAAAGATGCAGAACAGTCAAAAATAAAATTGACACCAACAGAGGTCACAACACATCAGAAGAAGAAAAAGGGAAAGCTGCAAGAATCAAATCTAAGCTTACACAGAGCTTACCGGCGGTCAGACATTTTATCGGTAATCAAAACAAACTATTTGGTAATTTGATGAATCTCAACAATTGTATTTCATATTATATTAGAAATAGTATAGAGTGATAATATAGTATGTTGCCATCAATGCCAAAGGGAGAGATTGATGACATGTAACTGATTAAATAATTGACTATATTAAGTTGAAGATGATGCAAGACATTAAATTAGTTAATGGTTTGTATTGTCATTGATGTCAACTTGATATCATCTATATGGTCATATACAATAATGCCAAAGACTTTAGAGAACCAATGGAAGATAGGTTGTGCTTTCAACAATGCATAAAAGTCAAGTATTCACTAAGTGACAGAATATACCGGCGGAGTGCACACCATCGGTAAACAAAATAGAGATTAAATTCATAGTGATGCCCAATGAGCAGAAGACAGTGTTTCTTGACGAAGAAGAATCACATGATGCTCAATGAGCTAAAAATAGTGTTTCCCGATGAGCAAGATCTAATGATGACCGACGGATGGAGATCCTGAAGCTAACTAAAACGACATCGACGGAATTGGCAGTTGTCACTGGCGACAAACTGTAGAATTGATCGACGGAATAGAGAGATCAGAAAACAACAAAATATCTAGCTGGCAGAGCTAAAGGATAGACTTAACTGGTTGTTTTATTTGTTTTATTCAACCATAGTTAAGTTAGTGATTTGAACAGTTGGCAAGAAGATAACTACAAGATAAATCAGGAGTTAAAGCCATAAATCAATTTGGCTAGATTGTGTTTTACGCCAAGAATCAAGAACCTAGAATTAAGGAAAAACATGTCTATTTAAGAGACAAGCATAATTCATTCTAAGTGTGGTTGATAAGCAATCAGATACACAGGGGAGTGAACTGAAAGAAGATGTTGAAGAAGAAACTGATGAAGGATTAACTTCATGCAGTCCTGATCAATCAAGCTGAGGAAGAGCTAAAGAATTCTACAGACACTGACGGACAGAAAAGCACAACATCATAGAGAAGAAAGAGTTAAGTACAAAGGAATTGTATTGATACATTGATCAGAAAGATATTGTAAGTAAATAGATCTAAAAATATACAATTAAGTTGCATTAGAAATAGGTCATTTTGTTTCAGTTTAACCATTGAAGCATTAAGTCTCTTAACAGAGCAGGACTTAACATTCTTTTGTAATTGATGTATATCCTAATAGATTACCAAAAGTTTACTCATGATAGTAGCACCGGTCTTACCTAAAGCCTATTGCCACTCTAAGCAGGAGGCTGATTCAAGGATGGTAGTAAGATTTGCATAAAGCCTATTGACAGTCATGAGACTGATTCAAGGATGGTAGTGTAGATGCCAGATACTTAGTGACAACCTATGTATTGAAAATCCTCTAACAAGGTCACACTTAACAGTGTATTTGTAACCTTTAATAGGGTTGGCTCCTAATAGGGATCACTTCAGAAGAGTAAAAATTTGGGGTACTGGTCCCAGTGGTTTTTTCCCTTAACAGGGTTTCCACATTAACATCCTTGTGTTATATGTGTATGATTTATTACTTTACTATTTTACATTCTGCATATGCATTTATGGATTGACTGGTATACTCTACACATTTACTGAGTATCGATAAATATAGTTTACTGCTTATCGGTTATCAAGGAGAATAAGGACAGACAAGGTAAACTGACAGACAATTATTTGTTTCAAATATTTCAAAGGCATGCATCTTGCTGGGACTTAATAATCTGAGAAGTATTGATTAGTGGATTAAAGTTTAAATTGGATAAAATATTGAGGCCACTGATTCACCCCCCCCTCTCAGTTATTACTAACAGTTCACAGTTAACTAAAATGTTTCCAAAATGATAAACAGTGGAGAATCAGTTAACTGAGTGGAACTGGATTGTTTCCATTTTGATAAATCAGTTAACTAGATTTGATGATGTCATATGCATTTTTAATCAATTAATTGATTTTGGATGCACATTTATGTTTTTATAATTAATTTAATTCCTTTTTTATTTAATTGACAATTTTGTAATTTTTATTTAATTAATATGTCAGACTATCAATTAAATAATTAACATAAGGTTTATTTGCCAATGTAATGTGATTTTAGGAATTAATTAATTAATCAAGTAAGATGATTGATTAGGACCTAGGGTTTAGGTCAGATTAGTTCAAATTTGATAATTGCCTGTTTGATTTAGGACTTAGAATAGTCAAGATTAGGGTTTCTTGATTAATTGTTGAGATTGGGGGTCTAGGGTTTAGGTGACCATTTTTAGGTGATTACACTGCCTAGGGTTTTGTACACGCAACTTTAACTATTATATGTGTTAATTTAAAGTTTTCCTACACGCAACTTGGTTGTTTGTACGTGACTCTTCGTTACGTAGATGTGCTACTTTATTCTGCTACGTGACACTTTAATATATCATACGCATAACTTTGCTAAATTTTCATAGAAAAATGCTAACTAGGCATGAAAAATAATTTCAAAGAATAAAATTTTGTAATAAATGCACGAAGATGTTGGAATCACTCACCAAAGGTTCATAGTCAGTAGGTCTTTGAAATCCGCATTCTCTCTTGAATCGATGCTCATGAATGGGGACCACCATCGTCAGAATCTCCAAAAGGCTTAAAGCAACAATGGGGGGTAAAAAGTGAAAATGGATGGTAAAAATTAAATTTTTTTACTTCTATTTATACTTTTTGACCTAAGTTTAAAGATATTTTCACCCTTTATTGCCCTAAAAATATCATTTTTCATCACCGGGCCATGTTGTGATCAATTTTTCATCATGGTTTTTTGAAATGAAATCAGAATTGACCTTGTAATTTATTTTTTCAACATATTTTTGCCTTTGATATCAATTCTATTTTCATTTATGAGGGGGCATCATATGGTCAAAACATGATATTTTATCACATTTTTGCAACAAGAGCAAAATCTGGGGTACTAAAATTTTAATTTTCTATCAATGGGGCATTTCTGCATTGTCTGTCATCAAGCAGTTCATCAAAATAGCAGTGTTTCACATCAATTTTTACATCAAATTGTACATCAAGTTGTCAAATCAGGCATTTCATCAGATCACGACATCAATTTTCTTTAAATCAATGCACTTTGCACATCAATTCAAAGAGGGCCTTTGTAGACACCTAAATTTGGTCAGGTTTACTTAATCAAATCAAATGACAATTTATCAAATCAAATGGAAGCTAATTAAATCAAATGGGAATAAATCACAACAAATCAAAGGATCGATTAATAAATATATCAATTATTAAATCTAAGCCTAAAAGGGATTAATCAAAGCTATGTAATTGATTTAATCGATTAATTGTATAGTTTAAATCAAAAATCAAATTCAACCTATCCCCTTACATGGATAATTTAATTAATTAATTGAATTAATTAAATCTTATTTTCTTTCAACAAATGAGACAAGAATTTGAAGAGCCAATGAGAATCAAGAATTGGAAGCACATGGATCACTCCAAACTTTGCAATCTTGATCACTCATTTGACCCTTTAACATCCTCACCACTGATTTTGTCTCTATTTCCCAACCTTTGAGATCAACATTTAAATGGTCTCTCAATTTGAAACCATTTGAAATCTTTCAACTCAACCAAGCTTTGATCATGATCAACTTAACTCTACCCCCCACCCTTGGGAAATCCTATAAATACCAAGCATTTTGAGAGCATAAAGAATCCTATACATTCATGAGCAATTGCATCTATACTATAGAGAAATTATTTAAGATCATAGCATTTTTTAGCATAATAGTGAGTTTTGAGAGCAAGATTTATTGAATTGAATTGAAATTTGAGAATTTGAGATCTAAATTACACATTAGTAAACATCATTTTCTCATTTGAGGACTGTCACTAATGGAGATTAAGATTGAGAGATTCATTAGCATGCTTAGTTAGAGAACCATGGAATGATTCTTGTTAATTTGTCAAATCTTTGATTAAATTTAGATTATCTTTCCATAGAATTGATAGATTTCAAACTAATTTCATGAAGGTATACTTTATATATACATAGTGAGTAATTCAGTTCATAACCCACTAGTGCTCTACTGAGATAATAGATTGCTCTCTCTTTTTTATTTTCATCTAACTGTGCTAAAAGAGCACCCAGTGCAAGTTTAGTAGCGGATATGTACAAAATCAAAGGTCATCCTAAGACAGGTCACACCAGCATTGGAGGGTTAGCTAGATATCCTTTCAACCATTCAAACGTTGTTTGACATAGGCAATCCCATTGAAACTTGATATTTTTGTATAATAGGTGAGAAAAGGGATGCACTTTATCAACCAATTGTGACATGAATCTTCTGATAGACTAAAGTTTAACTTGTCTAATGCACATCTATTTTAATGTCTTGGGAGGTGACATTTCTAAAATAGCCTTGACTTTCTTTGGATCAACTTCTATGCCTCTACGAGACACAATCTAGCATAACAATCTTCCAGATAGAACTCCAAAGACATATTTCTTGGGATTGAGCCGAAGCTTGTACTTCTCCAATCTTTCAAAGATTGTTGTGAGGATGGAAATATGTGAGTCTCGTGTAGTTGATTTTCCCATAAGGTCATCCACATAATCTTCCATAATAACATCAAGGAGATCATGAAAGATAGTAGTCATTTATTGCTGGTAGGTTTCTCCTGCATTTTAAAGACCAAAGGGCATGACCTGATAACATAACGTACCCCAAGAAGTTGTGAATGCAGTCTAGTGTTGATATTTGGGTTCTATTTTGATCTGATTATTCATAGAAAATTCATCCATGAGGGATAGCATTTCATGTCTAGCAGTCAAATCCACTATACTGTCAATATTCGATAGTGAAAAATCATCCTTAGGACATGCTAAGTTCAAATATCCGAAGTCTATAAAAATGTGGATGCCCCTAGCAGGTTTACCTACTAGTATAATATTAGAGACCCATTTAGGATAATAAATTGGTCGAATGATCTCAGCATCAAGCATTTTATGAAGCTCAGCTTTGACCTATAAAGCATCTTATGGATGCAGCTTGTGTAATTTTTGTTTAACAAGTTTCACCTTTGGATTAACTATAAGATGATGTACTAATAAATCTGTATCTAATCTGGGCATGTCTTTGTAAGTCTAGGAAAAATTGATCTGTTGCTTCTTGAGGAATTCAGTCATAGCTTTATGTTCTTGATCATTAAGTGATGTTGCAATATATGTGACTTTTGGATCTTCTTGTTGTGCCAAGGTTGGCTATTATTATGTCTTTTATCAGGATGGAGGATTTTTCTGGCTATAAAGATATGTATGGAAGGTCAAATTCTCCCTCCTCTAGTGCCTCATAAAGGTTTTCACTAGAGGACACGTACTTTATTTTGTCTTTTTCTTCATCCAAAGATGCCCACAAGAGGTTTTCACTAGGGGATTTTTTATTTTCATTTTCAATTTTGCGACTAAGAATGTTGACCTGGATACCGAAGTAGGCTTGATCATTGTAGTGGATCTAATGCTCATATTCTAAGATATTCTTAAGTCCAAAGAGTCCTAACACTACCTCGTCTGAATTGCATATGTTTAAGGATGGTAGTGGATCTTTCTAAGAACAATAGATTAGTTCATAGTTTTTGAGGGGAAGGCTAGGGGATGAAAGATCAACTTCTATGATTGTAAGGACATGGGAATAGTCATTGAGGTCATCTTTAATGTATTAGAAAGGTACTTCAAAGAAATCCTCTTCGATATCTGAGTTAGATTCAACTAAACAACAATCCTTAGCGAAGTTAGTCTTAGGTTCTAAGGAACCCAATCCTTTTCCAGGAAGATAATATTTTATTGTATTGAGGCTCCTTCTTCCTATTTCTTGTGCTCTAAGACTAGTATAGTGATATCCCATGCTTTCAATGATGGGAGTAGATTTTATATACTTATCTTTAGGAAAGGTTATTGGTTTTTCTTCTTCTTCCTTATAAAGCCAATCTAGGACATTAGATTCCATGTGCTCATCTGATTAGGATCCCCAATTTTCAAAAGTTTTCTTTTTGCATTTCATGATTGTAACCACCCTAATTTGGTCCACTCTTACTAGACATCCTATTTTCCCTAAGTGTGATCATACCCCTAATTATGTCAAGTCAATTATTCAAATATTGGCTTAATTCATCAAAATCAATTTAATCTCCTAAAATCAAAGTGATTTCATCACTAACTCACATTAATTACATTGGCCTATTTAAATCAAATCAACACAATTAAATCCTTGGCTAAATAAATTAATTAAAAGGAATTAAATAAAGTTTCTAATTACAACTCATCACTTGAACATGGAAAGTCAATCCATGAACCAATGAGATTTCACTCACATGGATCACTCACATGGATCAACAAAGACTCAATCTCCACCTCTCTTCACAAATCTATCTCAACCACTCATCTCTCAAATTCTTCTATAAAAGGATTGAATTTTGAGCTCAATTGGCCCCAATTCTTAGAATTTCAATTATACTCTTATGCTGCTCTAATTTCTAGAATTCTAAATGTAATCTTATGCTATCCATTTTAGTACATAATCTCGCATAGATAATTATATAATCTTCATTTGTATTCTAAAATGAACTTTGCATGACAATTAGCTTCATTTTCTCATTGAATCTTCCATTATAGGATTGAATATGTCACTGATTTATGCATAATATGAGGGAAATTATAGCATTAAATCACACTCTTCTTAGATAGGAAGTAATATGTCAATTTTGATGGTTTCCTTATGCTTTTATTTCAATCTTCATAGTTTAAACCATTAATATAATGACATATTCAAGTGTTGGGTTGCAGCTTGCAAGTACAATATTCACACACACATTTCTGGTGCACACTGTGGGGCAAAGCCCTAGATTTCTCACTATTTTTAGCTAATTAACCTCATTTGTGTTCTCTATTTCCTGGTGTAGAATCACATTTAAGAGCAAAGGATCACCTTTAGTTGCAAAAGCTCGCATATGGGAAAGAAGCTCGCATCCTGTAAATCCTACATCACATCCTAAAAATCATGAATCACATTTGGTAAAAGCTCTTATCCAGTCATTCCCAGATTGCATTTAGTGCAAAGGCTCATATTTAGGATCCTTAATCACATTTGGTAATTCTTGCATCGCTTTTGGGAAATACACTTGCATTTGGTTAGTCTTCTCTAATGTTTTGAGAATTTAATGACTAATCAGCTAACCTTGGATGTTTTTAGATGAAATTGATCATTTAAGTAGCCTGGTGAGTTATTGCAGGACAATTTCAAAGACTTCTTTAGCCAAGAAGATGGAGTGAAAACTACTAACAAGTGGTTTTGTAGGTTGCCTCATGCAATCAATCTAACTTTTATTGCAATTTCTAAGAATTAACACATTTTCTACCATTTTTTAACTTGATTAGAGAAGTATGCTCTTTTCCTTCATGGAAAATCAGAACCTCAAACATTAAGTTATGATTTGAATAGAATTAGGAAGAAATGAACCTTTAAAAATTTCTCAAAACTCAATTTCTTTAAATAGGAATTTAATTATCGGATTTAAATTTGATCTTAGTCCAACTAGAGGATTATTCTCTTTTCCCAAGTTAAAGAATTAGAAACTCGATATGGGGAACTAGGTTTTGAGTTCTAAAATTTGAGGGAATAAAATTGCATGATGTACTTCATAGGATAAAATGGCATGGATAGGAGAGTATCCTCTTCTTCTTTATGAATAATCATAAGTCTAGACTCCTAAGCCACCAATCCTATTTATTGCTTTCAAAATATTAGAGGGCCTACCAATTGAGGAAAAAATCTCTTGGGAATGACCCAAGTGAGGATAGGTGAACACCAGCTCTTCCATCTCACTATAATCAAAATGCTTCCTTAAAGGCCAAAGCCTCAGAAGATGTAATCATTTTTTTCCTTGGAATTTTGACTATCATTCCTTGGACATGCTTAGATGTGTGTGGAGTGGAGCTTCTTGAGTCCTTCTTGCAAGACTACACACATTTGAGTACTCATAAGGATATACACCTTAATTTTTCCTTGTGCAATTCTATGGGGACAGTTGTGAATGGATGCCCAAACATAAAAAACATTTTGTAGTTGAAACTACCCAGTTTATCTCTAAAAGGTGATAATCTTTGTGCAAGGAAAATAGTAATTTCCCCAAGATACTCATCATTTCATGCCCTCACTTGAATTTGGAGTCGGATAATATGACATCATAACTAGATCCATTGCATTCTTGGTGATGGTCTTATTCTGATTAGCATGTGAGTGTGTACCTGAGTCCACAAGAGAATATTTCCTTTCTATGCCTAGAATATAGGGAATAGGTGTGTGTTTGGTCACCTTAAAAACTCGTTTGATGTGTCAAAATTGTAATTTAAAAGATAAATACCCCAAACAAACAACATTTTGACAATCACTGACATTCATGCTATTCAAAAACACTTTGAGAATCCTTAGAAAGACTCTAAAGTCAGACAAATTTTCATGTACTTTGAGACAAAGTGGAAAAAACTAGAAAAATCCATCAGAGGCTTGCATTTGGTCATTCATGGCTCACATTTAGGAAACATGCT
This sequence comes from Thuja plicata, assembly GCA_018584345.1. Lineage (NCBI taxonomy): Eukaryota > Viridiplantae > Streptophyta > Pinopsida > Cupressales > Cupressaceae > Thuja > Thuja plicata. The sequence goes on from MU225200.1 coordinate 1,707,029, forward strand.
CGCATATGGGAAACAAGATCATTTTTGGTCATTCATGGCTTGTATCTGGTAAAGAAGCTCGCATTTAAGAAGAACAAGATTGCATTTAGTAAGCACAAGATTGTATTCTGTAAATCTAAGCTCACATCTAGTGAGTCACATCTAGGATAGAGGATAATTGCACATGTGTCAGACCCATAAACTTTGTAGTTTTGGATACTCTTTTTTCTCTTCAATCTGGTCTTGTTTCTCTTGCTGGTCTTCCTATCACTATTTCTCAATTTAATTGGAAGTTTACCTTGCATGTCCTTTTGGATTCTCACAATTGATCCCAAATTGTGTTGTCTTTTCACTAAACAAATATTTTTGATTCTCAGCTCACTATCAGGGCATTCTAACCCTCTGACGTTGGAATCAATCACTCCAAACAATAACACATACCTTTTCACAACTTGGAAACACTTATTTAGATAATTCAAAAATCCTCTTGACACAATTGGAACACTTTTGACAAAGTTGAGACCTAGATTTCATGGTTAACACAAGACGTAAACAATACCTTGCTGATGATTTAGAGATACCTCCAAGATTACTTAAGTTTAAACAAGGAGAGACATCTCAAAATACCCTCTTTGATCAAGACTCACTTGAAATGGATGCACCTCTAGTACTTGAATTGCACATTTAAGTTTTCATTAGTTATCATGCAGACATAATGGATAGTTGATAATAAAGTCACAAATAAGACAGTCAGTTTATATCACCAAAGCATAGAGTTAACCAAGAGCACTGATCACGCCTAGAGTCAACCGAGCACAGTGATTACCAAGTAGAAAGACTATATCGAGTTGAAGACAACACCGAGTTACATAACATAACCGAACACCAGTATAACCAAGATACATAGACAACACTGAGCAATGAGAGAAACCATTAAATGAGTGGAATAGAGACCACCTAAATTTTTTTTATGGCATATTAATCTATTTAATAACTTTTTAGCCAACCTAGATAACGGTTTACATGATTGAGAAGGACATTAATTATAGATATACAGAATTAATTGTTTCTGTCTCTTATGTGTAGATGATCAAGGTAAATTTTGTACACCATTGATCTTAGGATAAGGATGTAATTGTTAAACCCTAATTAAGTCATATCATTTGATATATAAATGTATAGATGTCAAATTTTGTTATGTATGTTGATCAAGAAATGATCAAGTAGCCACCATACTAAGACATCAGAGATCAGACAAGGGATTTTCAGAAAGAGACCACATTACAGAAATTAGTTTTCAGAACTAAGCCAAGGCTACCAAGAAGAACAGAGCAGAAGGTATTATCATTCACATTGAGGTGATATATTTTTGTATGAGCTTAATGGATCTGTATCAGCCATATTGAGATTGTATATGTTTCAGATCAAAATTTTTTTACTCTCTAACAATTGTAATAGACCCCTAAATCTCTTAACAAAGTAGACTTAATAGTCTTATTGTAAATCTCTTAATTGAGTGCACACATAGATTGTGTTGAAAAATCCTCACATGAGGTATATCTAATCGATCTTATTGTTACACCTAATAGGGTAAGATAATAAGAAGCGATCATTTTGTAAAGCTTTAAATTAGGCTAACTTTATTTCTGTAGTAGTGAAGTTTTGTAGGTCTCATCCCCACCATAGTTTTTACCTTCTAACAGGGGTTTTCTATGATACCAAATTACTAGTGTCATGAGCATTTGATTTTATGTATGTCTATTGTTTACTTTGATACTACATGTTTGGTATATGTGAATCTACTCAATCAGTTAATGAAGAACATATTTTATCAGATTTAATTGAATTTTTTTATAAGGGTACTAATTCACCCCTCCCCTCTCAGTACACATCCTTTCCATTATCCCATCAATTGGTATCATAGCTAGTTATCTTATTTTGAAGGTTTAATAGCTGAAGAGAAAAGATCTTACAATGGAGAGGTATACACTTGACAAAACTATTGAGAGTCAGAAGTTACAATTGTAGATCTATGTCAAACAATATAAGGAAGCTAAAGAGAAACCTGGGGAGATTTTGATTAAGAGAAAGGACATGGAACTTTGTTTTCATGAGATTAATTATCATGAAGAAGAGATTCATGACCCATTTGATACATCTGCATCTAAATCTGGTAGCATATCTAATACATCTGAAGGAATCATATCAAAGCTACCTGAAAGAAATCAACAACTTATTGAACAAGTGAAAGCACTACATATTGGTCAAGATATACAAATGGTTAGAATGGTTGAAGTCTTGAATGATGCAAATAAATTTGAACAAGATAGAAACATGGTTGTTGATGATAGAAGAAAAATGACTAAAAAGTTACAAGAGAAATAAACTAAGATATCAAGACTTACTGAACATTACTTTGAGATTACCAATAAAGTGGTTACTATGAATCATGAGGCTAACTGAGTAAATACTGAACTTGCAAAGAGAATAGATGATAGCGGTGTATTAAAAGAAGAAAATGAAAAACTAGGGAATGAATTGAACATGTTACAATAACATAATGAAGTAATTAAGAGATCTAAAGAAAGCACTAAAAGAATGGATGAATTTTGGAACTATCAAAGAAGATTGAAGAACAATACCAGATTAGGGTATACCGAGAAAGGAGAATCATCAAATCAAGTTGAACAAAGCAATGTATACACAAGCCCGAAGCCAAAAATACCCTCTTTCCATCATTGTGGAAAACCATGCCACACATCAAATGTTTGCAGAAGAAAAGAAAATGGTATTCCTAGGAGCCCTCCTAAATTTAATTGTATTTTCTATAACTATAATAATCATGGAGATTAGGAACATGAGTGTAGATCCAAGTTTAAAAAACCACAGAAGAAACTATGCATGGATAAATATTGTTAAAATTGCAACATGCATGGTCATACATCTCAAGCATGCAGGAAGAACACAAAGAAAATATGGAAGCCTAAAGGACAAGAAATGGTAAATCAACTGAGAAGACAAGGGAATGTGTATGCATGGGATTACAACACCTTGAGTAGTTGTGAAACATGTACTAAATATAGACACATAGAAGAAAATTATATGAGACAATGGCGAACCAAATCTAGGAATTGGTCAAGCTCTGGAATGGCATGTTCTCACTGTCACAGAGTCAGTCACTTAAGCAGAGATTGTGTAGATTGAATAAACACTTATGGGAATGGAAATACAATTGAGGAAATTCTGAGGATCAGAAATCAAATTTTGAAAAGAGCATCAAATGATAGTGCAGGACCAAACACTACATTCGGTGATACCTCATCTAATGGATTAGATGGCTCCACCATCTCCAACTAAGAAATACAAGAAGGTATGGAACTATATTTTGTAATGCTATATCTTATATTAGTTCCTATATTTTATTTTACATATTCCAAATCAGCATGAATTAAGATGCACTATGGTATTATATGTTTTATTACTATGATCTAGTTGAGTCAGTTAATATGTACCAAGTTAGAACTATTAGTTAATGAAATTATGAAAAGACAACCGAGTTACTATGGTAACCGAGTATATGGTATACTCACCGATTTGAAGCATTGATAGTGTTAACCGAGCATAATGTTTTTTCACCGAGTGGTTGGTGAAGAACATTTATTTCACCACCCTAAGATATTTGTTATAAATTTGGTTGATGTGAACTCATTTGTTCACAATGCAATCATGGAGCAGAGCAGAGGAAATAGAGCTAAGTTGTAGCAATTTTTTTTTGAAGCATTCAATAGAGATTTTGTGTAGATTTAGAGCATACAGAGGTTAGTTACTAAGCATTCAACATTTATCGAGTTATTCGAGCACATTTTATGGAAGCCCTAAAATAGAAATCATGGAATCTTCATCACAAACAATTAAAGTGAAAATGAATAAGGATAAGAAGGTTGTTTTGATGAAGATCTCCACCTGCACAGAACCAAATTACAAGATTCACCCATAGGTTGAAACATAACCAAATGATAAAGGAACATTTTCATCCATCCCACCTACAGTTTTGCTAGTGCAAGACATGCATGCATACATTCATTTCAAGATTGGTGAAATTGGATATTTTGCACTTATGGATACTTACCAATCATTGTGCACAAATGGAAAGATGAAGGAAGACCATAAATACTTAGAGGTTAAAGGGTTAACCAATGCGCTCTATTTTTCAAATGTCTTTCACAATGAATGGATCTGCATTGTACTAAGTAGAGTACATGAATGAAATATATAGCTAGATGAACGTACGAAGATAACCAGGGATGTCATTCATGCAGTTACTGGGTACCCTATCTCAAAAAAAACCAAATCCCTAAGACACCTACCAAGAACTGATTTGGAAAATCTTACATTAGCCAAGTGGGATGGTAGAGGATTGAAGATTAACTGTATCAATGATCCTAAACTGAGATTCGGTGCTTATGTCATTAGGTATAAGATATTCTAGTCTAGCAGACCTAACATCGTACCATGTGGAGATGTTGATATAGCCTACAAGATAGTCAAGAAAGGACTACAACTTGATCTTTCTGAGTTATTGTAGAGGCAGTTAGAAGAAAACATGAGAACCATCATATCATAAAAGTCAAATACATGAAAGTTCAGTTCATTACTACTTTGCATATTCTTCTACATGCAAAATTTCTTTCTATCAATCGGTAAAGTTAAGTGGAAGATAGACTGACTAATTACAGTCCAAATTGATGAAATTATTACAAGTCTAGGAAAGAACTTTGAACCTGTAATGAATGATTATTTCTCTAAGTTCAAAGCTAAAATGGAAAAGAGATCCCAGATTCCTACACAACTAGTAGAACAATACAAAGATGATATTTGTTTTTTAGTAGATACAGATACAAAATTAATCAAAGTAGCAGATCTGAGGACTGCATGGCTACCTCCCATGGAATATGAGTTAGACATTGAGGTTGCATCTGAGGCTATTGATAAATTGTTAAATGAGCATGTTGACAAATCTGTCATGATATTTGGAACCTATGAAGAGGAAAAGACCCAAAGAGAAGTACAATTGCAAGTACAACAATTGGGAAGGAAAAAAAAAAAGATTGTCAAAACCTTAAAGAGGAAACTTTCCATAACTGATGAAGAATTGACCAAGTTTGAAGATGAAACCAAGAAGCAGACCTCAGTCAGTAAAGAAGCAGAACCAAAATATGATACTGATGCTACCAAGATAGATATATAACCAATTAAGGCACCTAAGGCCAAATGGAGAAATAATACAAAAATTGAATCACCATCTAAGACCAGCTCACAGTCGGTGACTAAGGATTCACCACCTTTAAAGAAAGGTGTAGAAAAAATAAACAGAACCTCACCAAAATTTACATACCAGACAAGAAAGAAGAAGGGTACTACTACTACTACACTAAGACCAAAGAGGAGATATGTTTAAAACAAAGATGACAAGGATGATTCTGGTGATAATCTAGAACAATTTAAGGTTGTATAAAATAAGCCTTCAATTACAATTGATGAGATTGTAGAGACAATCAAGACTACCAGACAGTTAGCACATCCAAATATACAAGCATATTCTGATCTAACTACCGAGAACAAGGACAAACTAGAAGAAGAAATCATAGGTATGATGATTAACTTTAAACAAGTTCTAGTTGATTTTTCTAATTCAATTCCATCAGAACCATATGATAGAATATCATCAAGATGGACATATGCACTCCAAAATGAGAAATAGATGAGAGAAGCAGCTCTCACACTTATAAAATCTGAGTGTGTAGTTGAGGAAATTCATAATATAATGAGGCAATATTCCAAGCAATTTCTGAATAAACAAAGAACACTAAATATACTACAAGGTAATATGAAGGAATTGGATATTGAGAGCACAAAAATTTGGAATGAATTGCTGAACTCAACCAAGGACATCTAGGATACCAAGAAAATAAATGATGTTGCATCTACTAGACCGAGCACAAAACCTATAACAGTTGATGATGTTGTAGTTGATAATTTATTAGATGGTATTCCTGAGCTATTGGCTAATTTAGATCACCTAGATATTACTATAACCGATGTAATTAAAGGAGATCTGGATGATAAAGCCAAGGAAGATGAGTCAATTGGAGAAACCAAGACTATTGATAAGCAAGATACATCACAGGTCACCCAAGAAAATGTACTAGGCCAGTTAACTATTTTGGTCAAAGCAATTGAATTTGAGACCGAAGCATAGCATAAGCCACCCAAGCAAGTAATAGATACAATTGAAGATAAGGGTGAAGATCACAGTAAAGAGACTGAGCTTAGTGGTGGGATGACATAAGGTGATACACCTAAGGATACCATTGATGCTACAAAGGAAAAAGGTGAAGGTAAAAAAGAAACTCCTTACAAGACAGTAGATACATCTACTATAGACACAAAGTCATCTACCAAGGTACCTCACCAAGGTATCACACCGAGTACTGAGAAATCAAAGTCAAAAACTGAGAAAAATTCTTAGTTAGATTTATCACTATCATGAAGAAGAAGAAAGGAAACAAGGATGTAGTTACACTAGATGAGATTATAGATATTCCTGATTTGGATCGAAAGAAAATTGATCTAGAAACACTGAAGAAATATGGTGAACTTTGCACCAGAAAGGTAGCACAAGAAAAGGTTACACTAGAAGAAAAAAGTTCTCAAGTGATAGAGAAAGAAAAAGATATCTTAATGCAATTTGTACCATATATCAACATTAATGAATGAGCCCCCATACTGGAACAACTTGAATTTCTCACTGAGGCAATTGACAATCCTGATATTGATGTCAAACAAAAACTAGAAGAAAGAGTAGAGAAGAAGATCCAATATAAAGTTACATAGAAGATCTGCCAAGCAGTGGTAGTACTTAAGGTAACTTTGTTAGAATTAGTTAATAGTTTAGAAAATATTATATCAGAAGTCATTGCTATTCTATAGTAGTTATACCCATTAGATCACTTCACTACTGAGATTAGTGAAAATTTAAAACAAATAGATCAAGATCTAAAGACTAGTGCACAAAGTCTATCAATCAAGAAACATGCATTATAGATGCATTAAGCCAAGGTACTTCAAAACAAGTGGTTGAGACTCAAACTACACAAAGAAGAGGAACAACTTAGAGATACATTAACTGAGCTCCAGGCAACATTACTACCACATTTAGTCCTGATGCAAAAATATGTGACAACGACAAAGAACCTCATTTCCACCCAATAATTATCAGACATAGAAAGAATATATGTGTAGACACCTAAAAATGGTTTACACCTATGTTCTCCCCTTTTAACATGTCTTCTATTCACTAATATTGTGACATTCTTCCATGTCACCGATTTCTAACATTTCTCACATAACCTTGATCTTTTTGGCTAAATTGATCAAATTCATTCCTAGACCATGTCAAATAATCCTAAATCAGTCCAACTAAGTTCTAATCCCTTTCCAATTGGTCTAGGATCATTCCAAACTCATTCGATTCCAAACTCATATCAATGTCTTATCAATCTCTTTCAATAAATCCTTTGGCTTTGTCAAATTCCATTGATGCCTCATCACTATCTATCCAAATTATTGGTAAATTTATCAATGCCTTCTCTTAAATCATCATTTGAGCACATTTACCAAATTCATCAATGCCTCATCATCATTTAATTCCTCTAATAGAATTGTCAAAGTTAATCAATGATATTTCATCATCAATCATCATTTTGAGAGCATTGTCAAAGTTCATCGATGCCTCGCTGTCATTTTCACATTTCAGGAGCATTGTCCAAGTTCATCGATGTCTCCTTATCTTTATTTATCCTTCGGCATCATCCAAGTTCATTGATGCTATTATATCATTTCCAATCATTATTGCGAGAGCATTGTCAAAGATCATCAATGCCTCATGATTTCCTAAACTATTCCAAAATTATCAGAATTGATCCTAATCCTTTTCAATATCATCAAAATCCATTCAATTTCACATTAATGCCTTTGATTTGGCCAATAACCCTCTAATTTTTCTTCTTGGGAGTAGTAACCCATAGTTTATCCCTATGTACTAATCAAATAAATAAATCAACTTTATTTATTCCCTTCTTGTTGTCTCCCTAAATTACTTTTTTTTAAAATTAATTAATTACTCATCTTTTTGAATTATGGGATTTTCCTAATTCCTAAATTCCTAATTTGAGGGAATAATGAGTTTTGAAATTCAAAAATTGAACTCTTAGATTCTCTCCTTTAATTATGCTTCATTTTCCCTATTAATTTGAGCTCTTCCACCTTTCCCTATCCATTTTCCTCTAATTGTGCTTCCATTTCCTATTAATTTTCTTCCTTCCTTGTTCTTCCATTTTCCCTCAATTATGCATTGATTTATGCATTCTAATTATGCAAATTGTCTCTCATTTTTTATAAATTGAGATGCAATTCTCTCATTCAAGTTGGAACCACTATCTCCTAGTATTCTTTACATCGAATTGGATTTTTAATCTTTGTGCAATCTTTTCATTGACAAAGAGAAATAATAATCTACTCTATGGAGAAGAGAGGAGAGAATTTGAAAATCATTTGAAGGGGGTTTTATGTGTTTCTTGCATATATATTTGAATTCCCATTTCAATGGCTCTAATGTTAGATTGGATAGGTTTTCATATTGTTTAGGGTTTTGTGGTTATCTAGATATGCATATTCTGCCTTTTTTTGGTCTTCCATTTGGTGAACCCGACGTGAAGTCTTGAACAAAATTTGTGTATTTGGTCACTCTTTCTACGCAATTGGTCACACTTTTTGTGTAGTTGGTCATTCTATGCAGTTGGTCATTCTACGCAGTTGGTCATGAAAGCTGTGCAGTTGGTAACAGTGTAATGTTTTAAGGATTTATTTGATTCTTTTCATTCTTATTCCTATTTCTGCACTTGATAAGATAGTTTTATGTGTTACTAATGATTTGTGCAACATTTTGGAAATCGAGGGATGAAGACAACATGATAAACTACTAATGTGTTTGATGGAGGATGCTTGATAAAGACCTTGTGTAAATTTCAAAACTTTTTTTGCTTGTTTAGTATTTCAAAAAAACACTTCAATTTTGGTGCTTAAAATGAATCACTTTTTGTGTTTGATGTGTCTTTTAGATTGTAATCCTAAGAATTATATGAACGTATCCTCTCCCCTTTCCTTTATGGATCTTGGGTGTACGAGAAATTCATATTATTATTCTAGAGTGGCTACCTCCTGAGAGCTTTAATAGAACTGGTGAGAGGGATTGCCCAACTAGTAACAAGCTAAATCCAAGCTCTTCCGAACTGGTATATAAAAATTTCATTGTGATTAATCTCATAGTGAACAGGTGTCAATTTCTCTATTCTGATAGAATATCTTCCTTAGTACCCTCGTGATGTGTAAAAATCTACATAACACAACTTCTGTAGGCTGGGAGGCCTCCTTAATGGAGCTAATCTGCCACATGCATAGCCACCTGAATGGATGCCTTGACTATAATATTTTTTGTAGTATCCAAAACCCTCTATATGCTGGTGTAGAATCTCAGAGACCAACTAAGACACCCCACATTTTTGTGGCTCTTAGTAGAGACAAAAGTCCCTTGGGATTCAAAGCTTGGTGTGCCTGAGAAGTGAGTGCACTGTAAGGAGGAGCCTGTTCCTCCAAGATTTTAAGTTGTCCACTATTAGTAAGCACGGCTGAAATTTCTTCAAGTGGGTATTTAACAGATATCGTCCTTTCCATCCTTAGGTTGTGGTTTGTTTGTTTCAATTTTAAAACATCCATTCTTAATGATGCGCCTTGTGTGGGTGTTTCAAAATTTTTAAAGAAGAATTCAAAAACACTCCTAAACATTCAAAATTTTATCCCAAACATTCCCAAAACATTCTTTAACACTTTGATTATCCCAAGAACACCTTGTTTCAAAACCTTGTGAACATATGGAGACCAAAAACATTTATCTTGGAGTCATGCAGTTTGCTTCATTCTTGCATAGTCATATCATAGTCTTCTTGCATAAATTTGCATTAGTCCCTTTGAATTTTCATTTCAAATCCTCTTGCACAAGTCCTCATTATAGTTCCTTTTACATAAGACTCTCATCGTTAGATCCTTTAAAAACTTTACAAAATCCTAGAAAGAATCCAAGCCCTAGAGTCTTTCTTTATGTTATTTAAAACAAGATATTGACTTTGTCCCTTTGTCCCAATTATCCATTTTATAAATTTGGTCAAACTTCATCTTTGTCATGGTGGATTTGTCCTAGTCCAATTATCCCTTGTCCCTTTTTATCCCTATTCAATTTCCTAAGGCTATACTCTCAGGTTTGTCTTCTTTCAAAAGATTTTCCCAAAGTCAAAAAATCTAAAAAACATTAATTTGCATAATCTTAGTTTCTTTGCATATCATCCAAAATCCAAATTCTACGTTTGCATAAAGTCCTTGCATACCTTAAGCTGTATTTTCAAACTCAAAGTCCTTAAAAAAATTTAAAAATCTTGCACTTGCATATAGCCATCATGTCAATCTTCACTAGGTTTCAAGCATCCAAAAGGAAACAAGACACTTATTAACCCATGTTTCCATCACAAGGAAAATCACAATTACCTTTCGATCAAAGACAAGATATACCTTTGCAACAACAATCTTTTGAGCCAAGACAAATGACATCAACACAACCAAACAATCAATTGCATCAAATCCATGAACACTTGATTCAAAATTTGCAAGAAAAATTAGATAAAGAAAAGAAAATATTGGAAGAGGGTAGAAAAGATGATAAATAGTAGAAAGGAGATTGTCCAACTCCTTAGATGTCCAAGTGAATCTTTTGGTAAAATTGAAATACAATCTCTCATCAAGAAATCAAAGATACCAAAACTTATTTTACAACTAAATGAGGCAAATAAAAAAATTAACAAAGCCCAATTAATCATGTGCAAGAGCCAACATTTTTCAACCAAGTCCCAGATCATGCTCAATTCAATAAAGTTTCAAATCAGTCTCCATGTGCTCAAATTTCAAAATAATTATTCAACCAAATTCCCAAACAAACCCTTCAACCAGAGCGTGGCATAATTCAACTAGGGCCACCACCAAATTATGAACCAATCTTCATTCCAATGAAACCAAGTGATGTTAAAAAAATTTCACAACCTCTTGTGCCAATCATGCAAACAAGACAATCAATGCCAAGATCACAAATAATAACATTGCATGAGGAGCCTTTTTTATCCTCCAATTCACCCCCAAATTTTTATCAAACAAATACAAGTTCAAATGTGTCACCCTTTGAACATCGATCAATCATAATAAATGAACAACCTATTGTGGCACAACTCCAATCACCAAATTATTTCCAGAAAGAAAACATTGATATAAAGGATTCGCTTGAGATAGCTCACATTGGTGAAATGATCCTAGAGCATGAAAATAAAAATAATGCACATGTGTCTAGCAACGTCTCATACCAAAAAACTCACATGGATGACATACCTATTTCCTCTCAAGAAATTAACCTTCAAGAAAAATCCATGTTTTCCTCCACTCCTTCATCCCCACATCCCTCCCAAGAACAATTTCCCCCATCCCCATCAAGTGATTCTTCCAACAATGCAACCTTCCAATGGCTACCCACGCAAAAAATCCAAGCTATTCCTATGCATAGCCCAAGTGCCTTTGAACTAATTCCACCATGTCTTCCAATTTTAATCAAGCCTATTCATGAGATTCTCATCCAAATTCCATCTCTCTCATGTCCAAACATTGACCCCTTTCAATAATCCCCCTTAAATATCCAAATGCATATCACATGTCAAGAGGATGATATGAAGCATGAAGAAACATGTCTAAAAACATATCAAGATAAAGATGCCAATGATGACCAATCCCCCCCTAATTATCGACCAAGATCCTATTATCCCTAACTCTCCTATTCAAGATGATCCCCTTCCATTCACAAACCAAAATGTTCTTCCAAATCCCATTGGCCTTCCACTTCCTAAGCAAGATCATGGTCTTCCTTCCATTTCTTCCCAAGATCCCTTTCCAAGTCAAGATCAAGGTGTCCCTTCACCTTTATGTCCTCCAAAAGATCCCATCATCCCTTTGGATCCTCCAAAAGATCCCTTTATTCCTCCAGATCCTCCTCAAGATCCATCCATCCATTCTTTTCCTTGTCCTAATCCTCTAGATCACCCACAAGATCCTATCCTGCCTAATAATCTTGTCATTTCTCCTACTCCATCACAGGATCCCATTATTCCTCATGACCCCCCTTGTCATTCAAGCACATCTATGTAGGTTGTTCATGAACCCCTTACACTTCAAATGGGTTCCCCTCATTCTATCAAGTCTAGTCCACCCCATGGTCCTATAAGTTCTTCCATATCATACACATCTCAAAATAATGGACTTGCATCTTGCAGCAAGTATCCCATCGGTGAAAGAAACCAATATCAAGTAAAAGGGTTAAACCTCCATGCACAAGGAATATTAGAACCCTCTCATATCCAAGAAAAGTATAATGGCCATGGTCTTAATAACAAATATCCATCTCAAGGCATTGGTATCCCTTTAAAATCCAAATCCAAATGTATACCTCCCCCTTCAAACCTTACATCCATCCTAGGTCCATATAGTCCTTCATCCACTAGTTCTCAATCCCTTTACCCTTTCCCACATGCAAGTCAGCAAAGGCACACATCTTGGAGAACCTTCCATCTATCCAACAAGTCTCCATACAATTCCTATTAATCCATGAATCCCATTCCTTTTCCAAGAAATTTGGATGCCAAACATAAAGTGTATAAGCCAAACAATCTACATGCAGTCAAGGATCAACATGTCCAGTCTAATCGACATGTAAAAAGGAAGAAAGATATGATCCTTAAAGATAAAGAAATATCAAAAAGGACACAAAGGCCTGTTGATAAAAAGGAAAATTCAAAAGAAATATGGGTTCCTAAATATCTTGTGCAAGAAATGCATTCTAAGGACCCACAAAAGAATAAAAAGGAAAAAAGCATGTGGATTCCTAAGAATATCCTTGAAGCAAAGAAAAATCAAATCTGGCATCCAAAATTGCTATCCCTCCATATAAAATTTTTCCATCTTCCAAATCCATTTTGGGTCTTTGTGTCCCAAAATCCATATCCATTCCTTCGTCAAATCCAAAATCTCCTTTATCTCCTTCACTTCATCACCCCTCAAGGTGTGTGTCAATGTTGTTCTTGCATCCATCTTCAAACATTTAAAATCAATCCCTCTTTTGCCCCTTCCATTATCCAACACCTATTTTCCAGCCTTTCCTCCATCCTATCCAATCATTTTCATAGTCCTTATCCAATCATCCATTTCATATCCCTTTGTCATTTCCCTACCAACATCTTTGAGAATACTATCATAGTCATGGTCCATTATTGTATATCTTTCAAAAGAAAATTTCAAAGAATACAAATGCTTTAGTCCTTCAACCATGTCATGTCATGTGTCCAAGTTTCTTCCTAATATGTCAAAAATGTCAAAAAAAAAAGAGAAAAAAAGTCTAAAAAATTTGAAAAAGGAAAAGTTGCCTTGATGAAAACCTGGAAAAATAGGCATCTTGGAAACATAAAAAAAAAGAGTCGAGAAATAATTTTGTTCAATAGTGAAAACCTAGCAAATAGGCACTTTGGGAAAGTACCATGATGAAAACCTTGCAAATAGGCATCATGTGTAATATATGAACTTCTTGCAGTCCATACTTGGGGGTAGATTTCATTCATGTTTTTCTATCCATTATCCTCCATTAACCCTTTTCATTCCCTCCATTATTTGTATGTCCCTCATATCCCTTATCTTATCAACACCCATATATCCCTTATCCCTTATTAATCTTGCTTATCCTACCCATATCCTATCATTTTCCTATTCATATCTGTGTCATTAGCCTATTCAGATCCTAACATTGTCCTAACCAACTCCCTATCTTGTTCTTAATATAAAATAAGGACGTTCAAAGAAAAAACATGTTTTCAAAGAAAAACCTCTTGACATGTCTATTTCTTGCATTCCATCCACTACACTATCTCATTACCTTATCATTGTCATGCCCAGTCCCTCGGCTTGGTAAAAAAAATTGTTATCCCATTTCTTGGATAGTCCTTGGCACCTAACCAGATCCAATGCAATGACCCTTGGCCTTCATCCCTCTACCAGTCCATTTTTCCTTTCACAATTTCCTTGCCTTGCTAGACACTGAGGGCAATTTCAAAAAATCCTAAAATCCAAATAAGAAGCTAAAAATCCCCCAAAAATTGTATAATGCCCTAAAAAAATTATAAAAAATCAAATACAATCCTAAAAAATACCTTAAAAATCACATATTATGCTGAAAAAAATCCCTAAAAAACATAAAAAAGTCATAAAAAATCCTAAAAAATTGTATAAAGTCCTAAAAAAAAGATCATCACAAAAAAAATCAAATATCTCAAAAAATCCTAAAAATTTCAAAAGCTTCTTAAAAAATCTGCAATAAATTTGTACATACTTATCTTTCTTTTTCTTAGCGATCATCATGTTTGCAGACATCTGTGGTAGATTCATTATTCTGTGCTCAATGAAATCATGTTCTCACAAACACAATCTAAATCATTGTGACTCAACATTCCATCTAGTTGGACCTGTTTGATCTTTTAGTCTCGATTATAAACCAATCAATCTATCTGACCTATCAATCAATCATCCAATTAGTCAATAAAAGTTAGGTTATCAAACAAAAAACATTTAATGCAAGTAACAAAAAGATCATAATGGCTTTTGGCTCACATTTTTTAAATGAGTGTTTTATCTTTCATTGATTTTTCTTTTGGTCATATTCCTATGCTACTCAATGATATCATCTGAGCTTATGAGAGTAGTCAGGATGGTTCATGATCCATTTATGCTTTGTCTTCTGCCTGTTTGATGATCTCATGAAATAATGGGGAATGTCTTCTATATGCTTCAGGATGAAGAAGATCATCCTTTGTCTACATCATATTTTTTTATGCAAAAGGATGGCTTTCTCGCTCTGGCTTTTTGTGCCACGATGCCCTACATCCAGTTTTGCAATATCAAAATAAGCTCTTATAACATAATTGCACTTATGAAAGCCAAAATATTTCTATCTTACTAAAATTTCTTCATCTAATTTCCAATTTCTCCTAATATTTCTTCAATCAATCCATACAATCATCTTTCTTTTCGTCCTCATGTCAATTTTTGCCCAATTTTTTGAGGGGGCACAATACCTCCATTTTTGTCGATCCACTGGGGCATGATCTTCTATTTTTATTTGAGCCAATTCTCATAATCACATTGTCTCAAAGAGAGGCAAAATGTAGACACTTAAAAATGGTTCGCACCTATGTGCTCCCCTTTTAACATGTCTTCTATTCACTGATATTGTGGCATTCTTCCATGTCACCAATTTCTAACATTTCTCACATAACCTTGATATTTTTGGCTAAATTGATCAAATTCATTCTTAAACCATGTCAAATCATCCTAAATCAGTCCAAATAAGTTCTAATCCCTTTCCAATTAGTCTAGGATCATTCCAAACTCATTCAATTCCAAACTCATATCAATGTCTTATCAACCTCTTTCAATCAATCCTCTAGCATTGTCAAATTCCATCGATGCCTCATCACTATTTATCCAAGGTATTGTTAAATTTATCAATGCCTTCTCCTAAATCATCATTTGAGCACATTTTCCAAATTCATCAATGCCTCATCATCATTTAATTCCTCCAATAGCATTGTCAAAGTTCATAAATGCTATTTCATCATCAATCATCATTTCAAGAGCATTGTCAAAGTTCATCGATGCTATTTCATCATCAATCATCATTTTGAGAGCATTGTCAAAGTTCATCGATGCCTCGCTATCATTTTCACATTTCAGGAGCATTGTACAAGTTCATCGATGTCTCCTTATCTTTATTTTTCCTCCAGCATCATCCAAGTTCATTGATGCCATTATATCATTTCCAATCATTATTGCGAGAGCATTGTCAAAGATCATTGATGCCTCGTGATTTCCTAAACTATTCTATAATTATTAGAATTGATCCTAATCCTTTTCAATATCATCAAAATTCATTCAATTGCACATTAATGCCTTCAATTTGGCCAATAACCCTCTAATTTTTCCTCTTGGGATGAATAAACTATAGTTTATCCCTATGTACTAATCAAATAAATAAATCGAGTTTATTTATTCCCTTTTATTATTGTCTCCCTAAATTAATTAATTTCTCATCTTTTTAATTATGGGATTTTCCTAGTTCCTAAATTCCTAATTTGAGGGAATAATGAGTTTTTAAATTCAAAAATTGAACTCTTACATTCCCTCCTTTAATTATTCTTGACTTTCCCTATTAATTATCTCCATGAGCTCTTCCACCTTTCCCTATCCATTTTCCTCTAATTTTGCTTCCATTTCCTATTAATTTGCTTCCTTCCTCCTTCCATTTCCCCTCAATTATGCATTGATTTATGCATTCTAATTTTATAAATTATCTCTCATTTTCTATAAATTGAGATGAAATTTTCTCATTCAAGTTGGAACCACTATCTCCTAGTATTCTTGACATCAAATTGGATTTTGAATCTTTGTTCAATCTCGTCATTGACAAAGAGAAACAATAATCTACTCTATGGAGAATTAAGGAGAGCATTTGAGCATCATTTGAAGGGGGTTTTATGTGTTTCTTGCATATGTCTTTGAATTCCTATTTCAATGGCTCTAATGTTAGATTGGATAGGTTTTCATATTGTTTAGGATTTTGTGGTTACCTAGATATGCATATTCTACCTTTTATGGTCTTACAATATGACATGCATGCTCAGCTAAATCTAGAGCTACTCACCCTCAAGCATTTAAAGGAGGAATGGGAGAAATTATTGGAAACTCTCAAGAATGCTCATCCCAATATTTTGACAAACTGTAAGTTATATGCCTTTTGTCATTACTTTCAAAAAAGGGGGAAATATATGTATATTAAAGAGGGATACTATAATCTGTATGAGTTCATATACATATACCAAGTATATACAAAGGGGAGCATGTACAAAGGGGGAATCACTATGTATATCATTATGTGAAATACTAAGTTTTTGATACTAATGCCAAAGGGGGAGAATGTTACTCCAATTGCACATTTAATTTGTCATTATTTATCACGTAGACATAATGGACAGTTGGTAATAGAGTCACAAACAAGATAGTCAGTTTATATCATTGAAGTGAAGAGTTAACTAAGAGCACTAATCATGACCAGAGTCAACTTAGCACAGTGATTATCGAGTAGATAGACTATACCGATCTAAATACAATACCGAGCTACATAACATAACCGAACACCATTATAACTGAGATACACAGACAACACCGAGCACCGAGAGACAACATTAACCGAGTGGAATAGAGACTACCTAAAAGTTTGTTATGGCACATTAATCTATGTAAAATTTTTTTATCCAACCTAGATAATGGTTTACACAATCAAGGAGGACATTAATTATGGATATACAACATTAATTGTTTATGACTCCTATGTGTAGATGATCACGGTAAATTTTGTACACCGTTGATCTTAGGATAAGGATGTAATTGTTAAACCCTAATTAGGTTATATCATTTGATATATAAATGTATAGATGTCAAATTTTTTTATGTATGTTGATCAATAAATGATAAAGTATCCACCATACTAAGACATCAAAGATCAGACAAGGGATTTTAAGAAAGATACAACATTGCAGAAATCAATTTTCAGAACTAAGGAAAGGCTATCGAGTAGAATAGAGCAGAAGGTATTATCATTCACATTGAGGTGATATATTTTTGTATGAGCTTAATGGATCTGTATCAAAAATATTAAGATTGTATATGTTTCAAATAAAACTTATGTTACTCTGTAACAATTTTAATAGACCCCTAAATCTCTTAACAGAGTAGACTTAAAATTCTTATTGTAAATCTCTTAACCCAGTGTACACATAGATTGTGTTGCAAAATCCTCACACGAGGTAGATCTAATCGATCTTATTGTTACTTTTAATAGGGTAAGATCATCAGAAGTGATCATTTTGTAAATATTTAATAGGATAACTTTATTTCTACAGTAGTGAAGTTTTGTGGGTCTTATCTCCACCATATTTTTTACCTTCTAACAGGGGTTTTCTGCGATACCAAAATACTAGTATCATGAGCATTTGATTTTATGTATGTGTATTGTTTACTTTACATGAATTTATATTTTAGAATTGATACTACATGTTTGGTATATGTGAATCTACTCAATCAGTTAATGAAGAACAAAGTTTACAAGATTTGATTGAAAAAGTTTATAAGGGTATCGATTCACCCCTCCCCTCTTAGTACACATCCTTTCCATTATCCCAACAACCTCATCATAAATGGAGTGTTACGTTTGATGAATTAGCCAAGACCATGGTGATAGGGAAATTCAAGAACAATGAAATCATGGTTTTCCTTTGTTTGGTTCTGACAGCGATGAAGATATATCGGTGGAAGAATATAAAAAATCAAACAAAGTAGGAGGTTTCAAAGAACCTTGGAAAAAATCATTGAAGAAGACAAAGAAAAATATTTCCTACACAGCTTCTCTTGGAGTCAAACATCCTAAAGACTATGATGTTGAGAGATTGAAGGAACAAGAAGCACAAACACATATTCCCATACTCTCAAATAAATTATACGAAATGTAAATGGAACTTGCAACACTCAGGCAAGAGAAGACTAAACCAATGAAGAAATACTCTTTGGAGCACATATGTTCATTTCCTTTTTACAAGAGAATAAACATGGTTCCATTCCCACCTAGCATGGCACAACCCAACTATTACAAATACATGGGAGAAACAGATCCACATGACCATGTACGATAGTTTTGTGCCCTAAGCATAGAATACATGCAAGAACCAACTTACTTAATGAGGCTATTTCTGGGAAGTCTAGGTGTAAATGCTATGGAATGAATCTCAAAACTCATACCAAGTGTGCAAATGTTTGAGGATTTGATTCAAATATTTTTTCAACATTACTCCTACAAAATAAAACACAACATTATCATGATGGATCTTTGCAACACAAAACAATGAATGGGTGAATCCTTCACACACTTTTTGCAATGGTGGAGGAGAGTCTTTGCAAGGCACTCAAGAGAAATACCCAAATCTAAAAAGATGGAAATCTTTTTCAATAACTTAGTACCTGAAATGAAATATGCTCTACAAATACAAGATTCTCCTAGTTTTGACAGAATGATCAAGAATGCTATTTGTGTTGAAGATGTTCTGGTCAAGAAAGGAGAGATCACACTCCAAAGTGACAATAAATCTAACAACTATAACAAGAAACCTAAGTGGTGGAACAAGAAAAAAAAAATTTCTTGTGATGGAGTGGTAGAAGCCTCGAATACAAATGCTAAACCAGTTGTGTTTAATATCACAAATAGCCTACAAGCAAGTAAAGAAGCTAAGGTAACAACCACAATACCAAGAGAAAACACTGATACTAACAAGAATAAACCATGGATGTCTAGACCACAAAGAACATTTACTCCATTGGGAGAACCTCTTGAGATATTTTTGAAGACTCTCTTGTGTAACAAATTCCTCACTATAATGGAGTCAAAACTATAGGAACCAGAAGTAAAACCAAGGTGGTGGAATGATAATGCCTATTGTGACTTTCATAAGAATAAAGGACTCAAGACTAATGATTATGTTAAGCTCAAACATGTTATACAAGATCTCATTGAAGGAGAAAAGATAAAAGTGGAAGGAAATACCTCTAATGAAGATCACATAGCATATAATAAACCATTTCCCAACTATGAAAAAGGAGAAGCTTCTAAAGGAAAGGGAAATGAAGTCAATTACACCTATTCTCATAATGATAATGTGATCAATATGTTATACATAAAAAGTGAATCAATCAATGTGATCACTATCAAAGGTGTCAAAGATAAGTCGACACATTTGAATGTGGTAACTCAAAGCCAAGCACAAATCACGATTATAGGGTTTAATTCCTCATCTAAACAGGACACATCATTTAAACCACCTGTTGTCACAATTCCTAAACCAACAATGTCAAGACAAAAATTTTCTATACCATCTTCCAACTATAACTTGATAGACCAATTACAAAGGACCTCGGCTCAAATATCTATATTTGAGTTATTAAAGATATCTTCATTGTTAGATTAATCATTAGTTTTCTTATTAATTAAATCATGTTGATTTAATTAATTAAGTTATTACTCTTTAGTGCTTAAGCTTTCTCTTAGGTGCATTAATAATTAATTATTTTATTAATTATTAATGTGCAACCTAGCTTTTTTAGGCTTTAGGGTTTTGTTCACCTTTATAGGTTGAACCTTGTAATTATTTTTTAATTAATTCAGATTATAATTTTACTCTCACTTTTTGAGTAACTTCTGAGTTCTGCTTTTTCCTCCTTCTGCTTCTCTCTTGTAACAGGTTATTTGCATGCAGGCATTCTTGGCATTCTATGGATTTGTATTTCTCAAATCCTACATGGTATCAGAGCCACACTGCTGCTGCCTGGTCTGGGGTTTGTGAAGTTTTGATTTGAGGGCAAAAAAACTATAGCTTTTTTGGGGTTTCTTCTTCACTCTGGAAGAGACACTTTTTTTAGAGAACTTTAAGCTAAAACGGACACCACCATCACGCTCAGAAGGCCCGGGAGAGTTAATTTTCATATAATTTTTGTCATTTTTGGCCACAGTAGCCTCTGGGAAAAATTTTCTCTCTCCCAGGCCGTACGGCTCGAATTTTGAGGTGAAAAATGTTCAAAAAAATAAAAAAATAAAAAAATTAGAAAAAAAAGACAAATTTTGGTTTTTTACAAAGTTTTTTTCAAAAAAACCAATGTTTCTAAATGTTTGTTGAAAAAAAAAAGCTTTTTACAAACAAAAGAAAAGGTGCGTACCTTTTCAAATGTACCCTCATGTGCAGCAAGGTACACATATGCAGGAGTGATGTCAGCGGCCGCAGGTCACAGATCGTGATTAAATTTGACGTTCATGAAACCGTCACACAATTTTGACACTTCTTCAAAAAAGGCAACCTTCAGTGTTTTGGCCATATCTTTTGCATACGGTGTCCGTTTTCAAAAAATGAAATATCGCCGGAAAGCTCTTTCCGAGCCTGAGATGATGATGCTAGTTTTGTATGCATATTTGGTCATTTGTGTACCTATTTTTAGTTTCAAAGTTGCAGCTTCCGTTTCCCTCCTCCTTGCACCAGGTTTTGATCTAAATGCAGTAAGGTTAGATTTCTCAGTTTGTTTTTCATTTTGAAGAGTTATCATGGGTTTTTCTACTCACCCTTCAGTTGTTATTCTGGAATGGGGTAATTATGAGTCATGGGCAAAGGGTATACTTACACATTGTAGGTGGCTTAATATATTGCCTTATTTGTATGATCTCATACCTGAACCAGCCACTTCAGAGGGAAAATTAGCATGGGATATTATTAGAGATCACATAGTAGAACTTATAGTGTCTAGTGTTGATCATAACACTATGGTGGCTATATCGGACATTGATTGTCCTCACCCACTTTGGACACATCTTTGGGAGATCTATGGAGACCCTAATCTCTCTCCATTCCCAGAGGATCCTACTTCAGATTGTCTCATACCCATTTCTTGGAGAGAGAATACACCCTTTGATCATGATACTTTAGAGGAGCTTGAGTATTTAGACACCCTTACATGTTCCGATGGATCAGAGGCTTGTCTCACAGGTTCCACTCTTCATCCTGAGACTTCATCGACATCTCCTGTTGCTCCTAATTCTATGCAGCAAAAAATCATACATCTTCCAGACATAGATACTTTGGACTCTTATGTTGCAGACATATCTTTCTTTTTTGTTGAGTCTTATATTGCAGATTTGGAGGATTATTTTGAGGACATTCATCTCCTCTACCTTGACAGTCAGGTTATCACTGTTTGCCCACCATTATCCG
The DNA here is from genome assembly GCA_018584345.1 of Thuja plicata. NCBI lineage: Eukaryota > Viridiplantae > Streptophyta > Pinopsida > Cupressales > Cupressaceae > Thuja > Thuja plicata. Next base: position 1,729,111 of record MU225200.1, read on the forward strand.
TGCATTCTACGATTGCATTTCAGGATTCTCCACATCAGTTTGGATTTGGCATCATTTATTTCAGTTCAGACAAAGAGATTCTTCAGCATCCGATCATGGCACACATCCTGAGACAGAGTGGTTCATCACTCTTCATAGGGTTTCTTCTACATCGTCCTTTGGATTCATTTCTTCCCAAGGGGAGGAATATCATTTTCCGCTTCAGGATCTTCTTGTGGATTCTACATCAGGCATCTACCATTGTGATAGGAGTTTCTTCATTCTGGGGGGACTTTAGTGTCTCATCCCTCTCTCATGGGGGGGCTGATTGTACTTATGGTCTTAAGAGAGTCTCTTGAGCCATTTATTTTATGCTTTTTTCTATCTCTTTTTGGAGAGGGGTTTTTCCCACTGGGTTTTCTTCTTTTTCTCTAGTTTACATAGATTTCCTTGTATTGGGTACCTGATCAGGCCTTGTTACCGGGACCCATTTCCTGCTTTCATAGCTATGCTAGGTTAGCTTACCCCCTACGCTTAGCTTAAGGGGGGGTGTTAGAGTAATCATTAGTTTGCTTATTAATTAAATCATGTTAATTTAATTAATTAAGTTATTACTCTTTAGTTCTCAAGCTTTCTCTTAGGTGCATTAATAATTAATTCTTTTATTAATTATTAATGTGCAACCTAGATTTTTTAGGATTTAGGGTTTTGTTCACCTTTATAGGTTGAACCTTGTAATTCTTTTTTAATTAATTCAGATTATAATTTTTCTCTCACTTTTTGAGTAACTTCTGAGTTCTGCTTTTTCCTCCTTCTGCTTCTCTCTTGTAACAGGTTATTTGCATGCAGGCATTCTTGTCATTCTGTGGATTTGTATTTCTCAAATCCTACATTCATTGCATAGGGAAGTTCTTGAACAAGACCTACATTCCACAAATGTTCCAAAAGACATAGATGTGGACAAGTTCTAGGAAATGGTCAATGACATATCAACTCCATATTACCTCTCCTTTTTAGAGGAAGATGACAAATCTTTGACTCATCCCCATAATCAACCCCTTCACATTGAATTTTTAATCCATAAACACAGTGTAAAATGTGTATTGATAGATGGAGGCATGGGGTTGAATATATGTACTCTCAATCTGATCAAGAAATTGGGACTTTCAGAACAAACAATTGATTCAAGAAGTAAGATAACCATCAATTCTTATGATGAAGATGAAAGATCATCCAAAGGGCTAATTTTTTTACCAACAAGGAAGGACCAATTGAATGTAATGTGATTTATCAAGTTATTGATCTACCATTGGTCTATAAAATATTACTAGAAAGACCTTGGATACATGAAATACAAGTTGTGTCATCTACTTACGACTAATGCATCAAATTCCCACAAAATGGGGTGGAAGTGACAATTCCTGCAGATTCAAGATACACTTGCAATAATGTTAAGGTAGACAGTATGGTTCCTCATAATAAGGAAGTCCCAAAATAATTCCCACCTGAAACCTCTAAATACATGGTGATGAGAACCTTTGGAAAGATACTAAAACTTGAAGAAACTGGTACGGGGGAATACAAACTAGACATGACACAATCATTGGCTAACATTCCCGTGTCTCCAAGATCTTATGGGAAACCTCCCCCTATTTCACACCAACTACATCAAAAGGAAAATATATTCATAAACCAAATGGTAAGGGTAGATCCTCTACTTATCATGAGGACAAAAAAGAAGATAAAGTAGTCTTCGCTTGGCTCTATAAAGAGGAACAGAGAGAAAATAAAGTAAAACATGTTGAGATACCTCCCAAAAAGTATGGAAAAGGTTATGATCTTCTCAAAAAAATGGGACACAAAGGGAAGGGACATTTAGGAGATAAGGGAAAAGGACTCATTGATCCTATACACATGGAAATTAGAGACACCAAAGACAAAATAGGGTTAGGCTTTAATAAAAATTCAGAATACCCCACCTCAAGAGATGGTCCAATCTTTGATAAAGGTAGTGATGAAGAAGAAGAAGAAATAGAACTATACCTTGGACATATGAAATATTACTACACATTGGTACTGAGGATTTATAATATTAATGAGAAAGACATGTATGTACTTTTGTAGAAAAACTAGAGCATCATGTTCCATTATTGTCACAAACTAATGTCCAAGAAGTAGAGGAAGAAGAAGGAGACTCTCCAGAAGTCCAACATCCAGAAGAATCTCATGAAGAAATCCCTCAACAAAAATATGTACATCCTAATCAGGGGAAATTGATGAAAATTTCACATGTCCTAGATTTACCACACTTGGATCCATAAATGGCTAATAGGGTACATCTGGTAACTATTGATGAGTTTTTAAATAGATTTGATGATGATATCACAGACTCACATGATTATGAATGGGATCACATGTCTGAAGCTACCATGGACATTGAGGTAGATGTAACTCATAATTTTTCACCTCTATTGGAGAGAGGAGAAATTTCTAACACTTTCCACAACAGTACTGTTGTCATAGATTCAGATGAGATGGCAATGCCTAGGATTATTAATGAAGACACTGGTGTCTTACTAGGTCTAGAAGAACTTCAAAGGATACAAGATATGAGTTTCAATATGATAAGAGAAGAAAGAGAAATCTCAACTAATGATTTTCTAGAGTTAGGTCTGCATATTACTAACAACAACCCTAATAATGATGATTCAACTCTTTATGATCTAAATTCTATAGAAGTCAACTTAACAGAACATGTCTTGTCAGTTAATAGTCTTGATGCTAACGCAATGTTGTCCTTACAAATCTCTGGATCATTATCCTTGGTAAACCATGACCTTATTGATTGGACTAATTCAGACCCTACTCGTATCATAAAATTTCCCAATGACTATACTTTGGCTTGTTATCTAAATGCTTGTGAACCCTATCCCTCTTCCATCAATGAAAGGAGCTTAAACCTGACAGAGGAGGATATCAAGTTTATTAGTCACAAATTGAAAAAAAATAAAAATAAATAATTGAGGGTGAAAACCACATTGTGGCAGTATCAGATTCTAAAATAGTAGAAACAAAAGATTTATCTGATGGTGAAAACCTCTTAGAGGTGCCAAAAGATGAGATTCTTGATATCCTCCTTGAGCACTTTCAAGAAAGATCTTCAGTCTTGATAGAGCCAACACAACCAATTAATTTGGGAACAACAAAAGCTTCTCAATTGGTTCACCTAGCGCAATCATTATCAGAAGAAGAAAAGATACAATTTACTGAATTCCTCAAAGAGAAGAAAAACAACTTTACATGGTCTTATACTGATATTCCTGGGCTAGATCCTGAATTAATAATGCATCACTTATCTATAGCTCCTGGAATTAAACCTGTCAAACAAAAACCAAGAAAGATGCACCCACATGTGGTATTATTGGTGAAAGTGGAGCTGGAAAAACCCTTAAAGGCTAGATTCATAAGGGTCGTCGCTTATACAGGATGGATTTCTAATGTGGTACCAGTTTATAAAATAGATAAGTCCATCAGGATTTGTACAGACTTTAGGGACTTAAATAAAGCTTTTCCTAAAGATGATTTCCCCTGCCCAATATTGATGTGATTATAGATCTCACAGTAGGATATCAAATGTATTCACTGGTGGATGGATTCTCAGGTTATAACCAAATAAAGATTGATCCCAAAGACCAAGAAAACACAACATTTATAGGCGCATGGGGAACAATTTGTTGGAATGTCATGTCATTTGGACTAAAGAATGTTGGAGCTCCGTATCAATGAGATATGAAGACCATTTTCCATGACATGATACACAAAAACATGGAGGAATATGTGGACGATACATTAGCCAAGTCAAAAATAAGAGAGACTCACATTGAAGACTTGAGGAAGATACTAGATTGAATGGATCAATTTAAATTGAGACTCAATCTAAAGAAATGTGCATTTGGAGTCCAATCAGGGAAACTCTTAGGGTTTATTATATCATCTAAAGGGATTGAGGTGGACCCAAAAAAGGTAAAAGAAATAATGGAAATGTCACCTCCTCACAATATCAATCAAATGATGACACTTCAAGGATGACTTCAGTCCATTAGGAGATTCATGTCCCAACTAGTAGATAGAGCGCAACGTTTCACAAAATTGTTGCATAAAGGTGTTACTTTCAAATGGGATGAGCATTGTGAAAATAATTTCAAAGAATTAAAATAATATCTGTCTGATCCTCCTATTCTCATGGCGCATATTCACGAAAAACCATTACTACTCTATATCTCAGCTACAACTACATTTCTTGGAGTATTACTAGCCCAAGAGGATGAAAAAAATAAGGAAAGGGTGATTTATTATATCAACAAGACCTTGGTGTCTTATGAACTCAACTACAATATCATTTAAAAATATTTCTTAGTAGTTGTTTTTGCATCCCAGAAGTTGAGACACTACATGCTCTCACATACAGTGAAACTTATCGCAAAAATTGACCCTCTCAAATACCTCTTGAGTAAACTAGCATTGACAGGAAGACTACCAAAATGGGTCTTGATAATAAGTGAATTTGATATCGAGTATGTTGACAGAAGAGCTATAAAAAGACAAGTGCTAGCAGATCAACTAGCTGATTCACCATTACAAGATGATGCACCTTTGATTATAGAATTTTTAGATGAGACAATCATGCACTTAATAGAATATCCTTGGAAGATGTATTTTATGGTTCTTTCACACAACAAGGATCTGGAGTAGGGGTACTATTTATCACTCCTCAAGGATACAATATACCTAAGCCATATAAACTAATGTTTCCATGCACTTATAACATCTCATAATATGAAGCATAGGTGAATGGGCTCAAGCTAGATATGGAATGGAAAATCATAGAATTACATGTGTATGGTGACTCTCAACTCATTATTAACCAAGTGAATGGTGACTATCAGAAAAAAGATGAGAAGATGATGCCTTACAAATAGATGGTGGAAGATTTGAAAAAGTACTTTATTTTCATCACATTCTAACAAATTCTAAGAATGGAAAACAAAGCTGCAGATGCTATGGCTATGCTAGCATCCATGTTAAAACTGGAGGAACACCAATTCTGCTATGACTTCTTGGTGGAAGAATTATCCTTTCCAGCATTCAATACACCTAAATCCAAAATTATTTGTTGCTTAAAAGCCCAAGAAAAATTCTAATATCCCAAAATAATTGCCTATCTTACCAATCACACCTTACCTAATGGCCTATCTAGGAATGAAAAATGAGCTTTAATTAGGATAGCATTGCGTTATGTCCACATTACTACTAACTTATATAGATGAGGTCTTGATGGAATGCTACTTAAGTGTTTAGAACAAGAATAATTTGACCACACATTAAAGGAGGTTCATGAAGGTATATGTGGATCACACTTAAATGGTTTTTCATTGGCTAAGAAACTTTTAAGAGTTAGATACTGTTGGCCAGCTACAATGGAAAAATATGTTGTGCAATTTTCTAAAACATGTCACAAGTGTCAAACACATGAAAACCTTATCCATGCTCCATCCCGAGAACTCATACCTTTTATAACACATTGGCCATTTCAGCAATGGGCCTTTGATCTTGTTGGACAGATTTATCCTAATTTATCAAGTGGACACAAATTCATCATCACTTCCACTGAGTATTTCACTAAGTGGGTTGAGGCAGTGTCGTTGATCAAAGCCACTAGAAAATAGGTGGCTATGTTCATCTTGAACTATATCATTTGTAGGTATGGGATACCCTCTTCTATTGTAACAGACAATGTGCAGTTCAAAAATCAAGATATTGAGGACCTTTGTACATGGTTTCACATCACTCAGTATTGTTCTTCAATATATTATCCTCAAGGTAATGGACAAGCTAAGGCTTCAAACAAGAACATCTAGAAAATATTACATAGAACTGTAAGTAAGTCTGGTAAAGACTAATATTTACAATTAAATCTAGCACTATGGGCCTATAGAAGAAGTATCTAAACACCAACATGAGCCATGCCATTTTCTCTAGTCTATGGCGTAGAAGTAGTGCCACCAATTGAAGTAGAAATTCCTTTTTTGTGAGTATCTCTCCAAGGTCTTGCTACAAATGAACAATACCACATTGATAGGGCTCGGGCACTAGAACTACTAGATGAGTGTAAACAACAAGCATTTTATCATCTCAAGGTGTACTAGAAAATTATGTCAAAAGGGTACAACAAGAAAGTAAAGCCACGACAATTTCAAGTGGGGGATCTTGTTCTAAGAGAGAATCCTAAAAATTAGCCAAATGGAGAACAAAAGGGAAAGTTTAAACCCAACTGGCTGGGGCCTTTTTCCATAACAACTAATTTTGGGACAGGATCTTATTAGTTAGCTACACATGAGGGAGTTGTCCTTCCTGATCCCATAAATAGCCTACACTTGAAGCGGTTCTGCGCTTAACATCTGACTAAAGGGCCTGTACAATGGAAATGATTTTTAGAAAATACCAAAAAAATTAGAAAATTGATCCTGAAGAAAGCCAAAACAGTGGAAAAAGTCCTGAAAAAGGTATTCTTAGTGAAAACCTAGCAAATAGGCGCCTTAATACTAACAAAAAAAGAGAAAAAGAAAAAAAGGACAAAAAATTTGAAAAATAGAAAAAGTGCCTTGGAAAAAACCTGGAAAATAGGCATCTTGGTAGCAAAAATAAAAAACTTTTCCGAGTGGTGAAAACCTAGCAAACAAATATCACTTGTACTCCATGCTCCATCTATCAATGCACTACCAACACTAACCCTTCATGATCACACCTTTTCTATCAGTTAAATCTGAATTCCTCACAAATGTCTTATCCTTGCCTGGGATTTGTTTGCATTTGCATCTTAGGGATAGTTATTCTATACTGGGGGCATCTCTGCTAGCATGTTCAGTCAGTGTTTGCTAGGTTGTCCTAGGTCCTTGTCTAGGAAGGTTTTCCACTACTAATAGTATTTCTTAAATACTTGAATCAAAATGTCATTATCACAAACAAGGGTGTTTCTTAAACATCACCTACCTGTAACTAACATCCTACTAGTGTTTCTCAACACTTAAATCAAATAGTGTTTCTCAACACTACATTGGATTACAATTGCTAATAAAGTTTATCTCACTTGCTCAGACATAAAAACATATTGCTTAACCCAATTTGTGATTGATAATTTATCTACTGTGATTGAAAAATGAATCAACAGTTTTCCTCAATACCAGTTAAGCATATATAGAATGATCTTGGTTTGATTATGACTCTTTTATGTTCTGATGATGTTTCAAAACTAGGGGCATGTAAGTAATTATGAATTTTATTTGATTGATTATCAATTGTTGTTTGTTATTTCTTCCGAGTTACTCCATGACATCTATTCAAAGACAAAGAGTCACAAGGACAGGGGGCATAATGTTTTCTTATTTTTTTACATATGGTGATTGTTTCAATGATCCTATATATTTCACCTAACTTAGATGTTTATGGTAAGAGCTTCCAACATGAGTGGATAGCCGCATATATCTCAATCCTTGTTCTGTGTAACCTAAGGTGAGGTTGAACCAATTTCCTTGTTTGTTTCTAATCAAATTCTTAGTAAGGTGTACGACATATTATGTACCCAAGGATATGAATATTGAAGGTCAATGCAGGTTACATACCTTATATTACACATGAAAATAAGATGATTCTTAAAACAAGAGGAGATAAGTAACAAGTCATCCTGGCTTCTATGCCTTGATTCTTAGGTTTATTTTTGACATTGCATCCAATAAACATAGTATTCATACTTTCATGATACTTTTTGGGCATTAGTGATAGTTGTACTATCTGATGATGTCCATTACACAAATGCCTTATGATGATAAAATGCTAAAATGTACACAAATCAGGGATAGTCCTATAATTCTGCATTTAGTTGCATTTAAGATTGCATGATTCATTTTTAAAATAGCATAAGGGTTTGAGCTCAAAATGATTTCTTCGTTCATTTGAAATCCAAGTTTGAATACTTAATCTATATTACTGATATATCTATGTCGTTGCATATCCATTGAATTCATAATGGGAAAGCAATAAAATACAAAAATAAAGCATTCAAATGTTGCATTTTTACATCCTAAGTGCATCCATACATATATTTGAATGAAGAAAATCTCAAAAACATAGATCTCCATATTCATCTAGAATCATTCAAACACATCTATATATAAGCAATAACCAAGGAGCATAAATGATGTCATCACATGAATCTATTCTAAATCATCAAAGACCAAGTACATAATCACAATGTGCGTCTATCCCATACATCAACAAAGAGAACCAAAGAGAATATCAGAATCAGAAGTAGCTATCTCAGGTATATATCAGTGAATATCATATCAAAAATTTTGAAATGTCTACAACAAGTATCAGAAAGATCATGATAAAGTATATACACAGGTATTAAATTTCTATAGTTAAAAGGATGATCACATAAGGATCAATATACAAAAAATATAAGATATAATCACAAATCATGACTGACTACCATCCTCTCCCTAATCTGAAGGAGGAGGAGGTGGTGCATCAGCTTGAGGATGTTGACCTGGTGGAGGCAAAGCTCTCTCTAACTGCTCGACTACAATAGAGAGGTGCTCTCTAAGCCTATGGAACTACAACACAATACAAGGAAAAATAATATGCATCTCTCTGCCCCTAATGTGTGGTTGTGCATACCTGTATGTCTCTCTCTTCTCTAAGACTTTCACCCTACTAATCTCTCTCAGAGCTCAATCTCTCAAGTTTTCTATCTCTATCAGCAATCGATGTCTCCAAAGTGGTAATCCTAGCTCTGATCTTCTCTCATTATCTTTGGCACTATGATAAAGATTCTCCTTCCTTTCCAGTATCCCTGCCTATATCCCTAGGAGGATCCTATTGTGAAGGTCCACCTCCCCCACTAGGCCCCTGCCTTGAATATCTATGTTGTTTCTTCTACCTGGTAAGTAAAGGACATGCATCCATGTGTGGAGGCATGAATATAAACTGAGTATGTCTACCCTCCCCACTGGCACCCACTCCACCACCACCCTTGTCATCACCATCATCTCCCCTATCATAATAGTCATGTCTCGTACCTCTATCTAGGGGACGATGTTTTTCATCTCTGCCACCAACACCTCTCCCATCCCTACCAGCCCCACCCCTCACATCTCTCTTATCTCTACCTCTGCCACTCATAGGTCCATCATCTGAAGGATCATAATCTAATGCATCCTCTATGCGAGGTGCTACCTCATCTGGTGTTGTGAATTGAGGAAATGGAAATTGTAAAAGATGTGCAAGATAGACATCAGTGCACCTAGCATTGGTGACATCTGAAAGATAATCCCATCCTGCTACAACCATATGACCAATCTTAAGTTGTGCATTCTCATATTATAAGTAGGCTCCCTACTATGGCTCCTTGTCATGGATCCAAGTGTAAGTATTCAAATCTTGAGACATGCCCTGAATCTCACCTACATGGAAGTCCACCTTCAACATGAAGGAACAATACAAGAAAAGATACTACAATGGAGAAGTCTCCAATATCAAGCAAACAAGAACACCATCCAAGCTCCAATTCCAAATGGCTCCAACACAAGGTTCTTTCAAAATTTGCAAAAGACAACATGAAACTAACCATGGAGAGCTCACCTCCCATCCTAGGTCTCAAGGAGACCACCCCTGAACATGGAGAAACAGTAACCAATAGGTGAAATTCACACCATTCATGCAACACAAAAACAACAAGATACACCCATCCAAGGCTTACACAATAGGATTCATTTTGATTCCAAAATAAGGGTGAAGGTGGACTTCCATGTAGGAGATTGCCAAATGAAATACAACAATAAACATGTGTTTCCAAGGATAAAATTCACATACATTCTTCAATACATTTTCCTCCTTGTCTCCCCCAAATCAAGATAATAACCTTCATTGGCTTGCAAGGGCCCATACACCTTGCATTTTTCCCTCTTCTCTCCATGAGAAGAGACTCTACACATTCATGGAATCTAACTAACCCCTTCACCCATACTTGACCACTTCTTCCCTATCCAAGGGCGAGTAATGCCATTACACCCTTCACAAAAATCCCTCATTCAAACAAGATAAATATAAGAAGCATGAAATCAAACCCAAAATTCCATTCCCTTACATCACAACAACACAAAACACATAAATCACATATACAAGAGAATGAAATACATACTACTCTAATTGCAACAAAACAAGAAAGGTTCCATGGAAATGGTGGAGACAAACCTTCACAAGTGTTATGGCAAAATGATGTTTGAGAAGAGCCCAATCCCTTTTTGCTTCCTTCAATCCAAAACCCTAATGTCTCTAAAAGTAGAGAGTGGGTGAACACCCTCTAACTCTACAAAGGGCCTCTAAAAAGGTCTCCAAATCTTACCCACTAATATAAAATTCAGAATTGACCCCTAAGTCCTTAGGATGTCCTTTGTCCCCTATAATAAATGCAAGATTGGAAAGGAGTGTGGGTTTGGGTAAAAGGTCAAGACTCACTCCATTTTTGTAACATGTAGACAACAAGCATTTTATCATCTCAAGGTGTACTAGAAAATTATGTCAAAAGGGTACAACAAGAAAGTAAAGCCACAAAAATTTCAATTGGGGGATCTTATTCTAAGAGAGAATCCTAAAAATTAGCCAAATGGAGAACAAAAAGGAAATTTTAAACCCAACTAGCTAGGGCCTTTTTTCATAAAAACAACTTTTGGGACAGCATCTTATCAGTTAGCTACATGTGAGGGAGCTGTCCTTCCTGATCCCATAAATACACTACACTTGAAGCGGTTCTACGCTTAATATCTGGCCGAAGGGCTTGTACAATGGAAATGATTTTTAGAAAATACAAAAAAAATAAAAAAATTGATCCTAAAAAAAGCCAAAAATGGTGGAAAAAGTCCTGATAAAGGTATTCTTGGTGAAAACTTGGCAAATAGGTGCCTTGATACTAACAAAAAAATAGAAAAATAAAAAAAGTACAAAAAAATAGAAAAATGGAAAAAGTGCCTTGGAAAAAACCTGGAAAACAGGGATCTTGGTAGCAAAAATAAAAAACTTTTCCGAGTGGTGAAAACCTAGCAAACAGACATCACTTGTACTCTATGCTCCATCTATCAACACACTACCAACACTAACCCTTCATGATCAAACCTTTTCTATCAGTTGACTCTGAATTCCTCACAAATGTCTTATCCTTGCCTAGGATTTGTCTGCATTTGCGTCTTAGGGATAGTCATTTTATACTGGGGGCATCTCTACTAGCATGTTCAGTCAGCTCTTGCTAGGTGGTCCTAGGTCCTCATCTCGGAAGGTTTTCCACTACAAATAGTATTTCTTAAATACTTGAATCAAAACGTCACTATCACAAACAAGGGTGTTTCTTAAACATCACCTACTTGTAACTAACATCTTACTAGTGTTTCTCAACACTTTATTCAAACAGTGTTTCTCAACACTACATTGGATTACAATTGTTGATAAATTTTATCTCACTTACTCAGACATAAAAACATTATTCTTAACCCAAGTTGTGATTGATAATTTATCTACTGTGATTGAAAAGTGAATCAATGATATTCCTCAATACCACTTAAGCATATATAGACTGATCTTGGTTTGATTATGACTCATTTATGTTCTGATGATGTTTCAAAACTAGGGGCATGTAAGTAATTATGAATTTTATTTGATTGATTTTCAATTGTTGCTTGTTATTTCTTCTGAGTTACTCCATGACATCAATTCAAAGACAACGAGTCACAAGGACAGGGGGCATAATGTTTTCTTATTTTTTTGCATATGGTGATTGTTTCAATGATCCTATATATTTCACCTAACTTAGGTGTTTATGGTAAGAGCTTCCAACATGAGTGGATAGCCGCATATATCTCGATCCTTGTTCTGTGTAAACTAAGGTGAGGTTGAACCAATTTCCTTGTTTGTTTCTAATCAAATTCTTAGTAAGGTGTACGACATATTATGTACCCAAGGATATGAATATTGAAGGTCAATGCAGGTTACATATCTTATATTACACATGAAAATAAGATGATTCTTAAAGCAAGAGGAGATAAGGAACAAGTCATCCTGGCCTCTATGCCTTTGATTCTTAGGTTTATTTTTGAAATTGCATCCAATAAACATAGTATTCATACTTTCATGATACTTTATGGGTATTAGTGATAGTTGTACTATCTGATGATGTCCATTACACAAATGCCTTATGATGATAAAATGCTAAAATGTACACAAATCAGTTACACTCCTAGAATTTTACATTTAGTTTCATTTAAGATTGTATGATTCATTTTTTAAATAGCATAAGGGTTTGAGCTCAAAATTATTTATTGGTTCATTTGAAATCCAAGTTTCACTACTTAATCTATATTGCTGATATATCCATGTCATTGCATATCCATTGCATTCATAATGGGAAAGCAATAAAATACAAAAATAAAGCATTCAAATGTTGTATTTTTACATCCTAAGTGCATCCATAGATATATTTGTATGAAGAAAATATCAAAAACATACATCTCCATATTCATCTAGAATCATTCAAACCCATCTATATATTAGTAATAACCAAGGAGCATAAATGATGTCATCACATGAATCTATTCTAAATCATCAAAGACCAAGTACATAATCACAATGTGCATCTATCCCATACATAAACAAAGATAACCAAAGAGAATATCAAAATTAGAAGTAGCTATTTCAGGTATATATCAGTGAATATCATATCAAAAATGTGGAAATGTCTACAACAAGTATCAGCAAGATCATGATAAAGTATATACATAGGTATTAAATGTCTATAGTTAAAAGGATGATCACATAAGGATCAATATACAAAAAATATAAGATATAATCACAAATCATGACTGACTACCATCCTCTCCCTGATCTGAAGGAGGAGGAGGTGGTGCATTGTCTTGAGGATGTTGAGTTGGTGGAGGCATAGCTCTCTCTGACTACTGGGCTACAATAGAATATAGAGGTGCTCTCTGAGCCTATGGAATTGCAGCACAATACAAGTCAAAACAATATGCATCTCTATGCCCCTAATGTGTGGTTGTGCATACATGTATGTCTCTCTCATCTCTGAGTCTTTTACCCTGCTAATCTCTCAAGTTTTCTATCTCTATCAGCCATCAATGTCTCCAAAGTGGCACCCTAGCTATGATCTTCTCTCATTGTCTTTGGCATTGTGATAAAGGTTCTCCTTCCTTTCTAGTATCCCTACCTATATCCCTAGGAGGATCCTGTTGTGAAGGTCCACCTCCCCCATTAGGCCCTTGCCCTGAATATCTATGTTGTTTCTTCTGCCTGGTAAGTAAAGGACATGGATCCATGTGTGGAGGCACAAATCTAAACTGAGTATGTTTGTCCTCCCCACTAGCACCCACTCCACCACCACCCTTGTCATCCCCATCATCTCCCCTATCATCATAGCCATGTCTCTTACCTCGATCCAGGGGACACCATCTGTCATCTCTACAACCAACACATCTCCCATCCCTACCACCTCCACCCCTACCATCTCTCTTATCTCTACCTCTGCCTCTCACAGGTCCATCATTTGAAGGATCATAATCTAATGCATCCTCTATACAAGGTACTACCTCATCTGGTGTTGTGAATTGATGAAATGGAAATTGTAAAAGATGTGCAAGATAGACATCAGTGCACCTAGCATTGGTGACATCTGAAAGATAATCCCATCCTACTACAACCATATGACCAATCTCAAGTGGTGCATTCTTGTATCATAAGTAGGCTCCCTACTATGTCTCCTCATCATGGATCCAAGTGTAAGTAGTCAAATCTTGAGACATGCCCTGAATCTCGCCTACATGGAAGTCCACCTTCAACATGAAGGCACAATACAAGAAAAGATACTACAATGGAGAAGTCTCCAATATCAAGGCAACAAGAAAACCATCCAAGCTCCAATTCAAAATGGCTCCAACACAAGATTCTTCCAAAATATGCAAAATACAACATGAAACTAACCATGGAGAGCTCACCTCCCATCCTAGGTCTCAAGGAGACCACCCCCGAGTTTGGAGAACCGGTAACCAACGAGTGACATTCACACCATTCATGCAACACAAAGACAACAGGATACACCCATCCAAGGCTTACACAATAGGATTCATTTTGATTCCAAAATAAGGGTGAAGGTGGACTTCCATGTAGGAGATTTCCAAATGAAATACAACAATAAACATGCCTTTCCAAGGATAAAATTCACATACATTCTTCCATACATTTTCCTTCTTATCTCCCCCAAATCAAGATAATAACCTTCATTGGTTTGCAAGGGACCATACACCTTGCATTTTTCCCTCTTCTCTCTATGAGAAGAGACTCTACACATTCATAGAATCCAACTAACCTCTTCACCCATACTTGGCCACTTCTTCCCTATCGAAGGGTGAGTAATGCCATTAAACCCTTCACAAAACTCCCTCATTAAAACAAGATAAATATAAGAAGCATGAAATCAAATCCAAAATCTCATTCTCTTACATCACAACAACACAAAACACATAAATCACATAGACAAGAGAATGGAATACATACTACTCTAATTGCAACAAAACAAGAAAGGTTCCATGGAAATGGTGGAGACCAACCTTCACAAGTGTTATGGCAAAATGATGTTTGAGAAGAGCCCAATCCCTTTTTTCTTCCTTCAATCCAAAACACTAATATCTCTAAAAGTAGAGAGTGGTTGAACACCCTCTAACTCTACAAAGGGCCTCTAAAAAGGTCTCCAAATCCTACCCGCTAATATAAAATTTAGAATTGACGCCTAAGTCCTTAGGATGTCCTTTGTCCCCTATCATAAATGCAAGATTGGAAAGGAGTGTGGGTTTGGGTAAAAGGTCAAGACTCACTCCATTTTTGCAACATGTAGACAACAAGAATTTTATCATCTCAAGGTGTACTATAAAATTATGTCAAAAGGGTATAACAAGAAAGTAAAGCTACGACAATTTCAAGTGGGGGATCTTATTCTAAGAGAGAATCCTAAAAATTAGCCAAATGGTGAACAAAAAGGAAAGTTTAAACCCAACTGGCTGGGGCCTTTTTTCATAACAACAACTTTTGGGATAGGATCTTATTAGTTAGCTACATGTGAGGGAGATGTCCTTCCTAATCCAATCAATACCCTACACTTGAAGCGGTTCTACGCTTAACATCTAGTTGAAGGGCTTGTACAATGGAAATGATTTTTAGAAAATACCAAAAAAATTAGAAAATTGATCCTGAAGAAAGCCAAAAATAGTGGAAAAAATCTTGAAAAAGGTATTCTTGGTGAAAACTTGGCAAATAGGTGCCTTGATACTAACAAAAAAAGAGAAAAATAAAAAAACTACAAAAAAATTGAAAAATAGAAAAAGTTCCTTGGAAAAAACCTAGAAAACAGGCATCTTGGTAGCAAAAATAAAAAACTTTGCCGAGTGGTAAAAACCTAGCAAATAGACATCACTTGTACTCCATGCTCCATCTATCAATTCACTTCCAACAATAACCCTTCATGATCATACCTTTTCTATAGGTTGACTCTGAATTCCTCACAAATGTCTTATCCTTGTCTGGGATTTGTTTGCATTTGCGTCTTAGCGTTAGTCATTCTGTACTGGGGGCATCTCTGCTAGCATGTTCAGTCAACGTTTGCTAGGTTGTCCTAGGTACTTGTCTAGGAAGGTTTTCCACTAAAAATAGTATTTCTTAAATACTTGAATCAAAACGTTACTATCACAAACAAGGTGTTTCTTAAACATCACCTACCTGTAACTAACATCCTACTAGTGTTTTGTTGGTAAACAGATTGTTCTTTTGAATGTAACTCTAAAATACCAAAAAATATTTAAGAACAATTAAATACAATAGTTGGGAAATAGTTACTTGAAAACCTATTTTCCCTCTGAATGGGAAGATACAACTCCCTTATATGAATAATATTCAATGAATTTTAATCTTTCCTAATCTAACAGGGGTATGCTCTTAACCCAAGAGCAGGAGAGGTAAACCAAGCTAAATCTAGACAGAAAATAGCTCAAGTGAAGTAAAGACAATTCTAAATCTAGCCAATTCTAAGACTTTATCAATCAAATTAATTCCCAAAACTGGTAATGCATGGACAATTACTAAAAATGCAGATACAAGACTGATAGTTAATAATGCAATGATATTGAGTGAATCTATGTCATAAGAACATTCCTAAAACTTAGAATAGCAACTAATTTTCCCCTTAATTAGTTGTATCAAATCATAATACAAAATTTTGGTTCAAATATAGATTATGAATCTAACTCAAAAGAGACATTCGAATTCAACAGAAAGATAAATGAAATGAAATGAAATAGTTAAAGAAATGGCATTCAGACCTACACAATTTACTCAACAACAATGCTATTCTTCACACCAAAATTTAGCCAACCTTTGTATTGACTTTGGAAATAATACATATAGAGTTCCAGATTGGACCATTACAAAAAGGGGTAACCAAAACGGTTCAACTTCCCCAACCAGAAATGATAACCAAAGGTTTATCCGTTACAAAATACAACAAAAATAGCATAAGGGGAGAATATATTTATGATTCAATTTCTTTCCCCTTATCTAATTTGGCCCTATAGGCGATTACAATAGTGATGACTTGGATGAGCTCTTCATGTCTATTGACATGGACATTAGTGTAATGGACGAGCCATTTGGAATGTTCTTTGGCTAGAATTTAGATTGCTTCTGTCTGATCTTTCAGTTCCTCCATAGCCCTAAAGATGCATCCACTCAATTGCCGGAGTTTTGGCACCTTGGCTAAATGATTTGAAGACTGCTCTGCTAAATTGTGCAGATAATTTGTGAATGACTTCTACATGTTGACCACTCCAATTATTACTTTGCTTGACTGCTAGTTTGAGATTCCACATGAATTCCTAAGAGGAGTTTAGAATATTTACTTTGTTCCTCTTGCACCTTAACCTCTGTTTGTTGTAGTCCGGTCTCTGCCTGAATGATCATCTCAATTTTGAACTCTAGACTTTGGAGCCATTTGATCAATGGCTCATCACCCTTCTATAGGATCTTAGCTTTTAGGGCCTCCTTAGTCTTCATCTTTACTGCCACATGCAACATGACTATGGATTCTTGGCATCTTACTCTTTCTACAGTGAGAGTCTGTAAATTCTTCTCAATGTTGCTCTTCTCTATTTCTATCCTTAGAATAGAGTTACCTAACTGCTCAATGATCACTAGACCTTCTGACTCGAGCCTCTCGATCCACCTCTTACCAATCTACCCATAATGTTGATCCTCTTGCAACTTATCCAGAATGGCTTGGTTCTCAGCAACACTAGGATCGAAGGAAGTTTGGGTACTGGGAGCACTCACAATATGAGTTAGGAGTTGTCTGGTGAAATCAGTTAACTGGGCTACTTCTGCCTTAAGCTGAATTTTGGAAGTCTTGAGATCCTCCAGCTCTTCCTCTATTACAACATTAGTGGACTTCCACTAGTCCACCTTGTATCGTGTTGAGCCAATCCCATATCAAATGACTACAACTAAAATTCTAAGGCCATAAGATCTTCGAGTCTGCCTTTTTTAGTGGGCTTGGATACTTCGATGGTGAAGTGCTCTATCTTAGGATCATGACCTAGAGTAGACATTTTCTTCACACTCTATTATTTGCTGGTGGTAGCCTTGGGCTGAAAGGCCCTTGATAGAGTATCTTGGCTGGGAACTGCTTCTCCCACTCTCTTCCTTTTGCGCTCTAGAGTGTTTTCTATCCATGACTCTACGTTGGTGACTTTGTTGGTAGAGACCAGTTCTTCAATGAACAGCTTCCTTATGAGTGGAGGAGTCGCTTTAGGGTGAGAAATGAATGGATTCACCAAAGTAGGTGAGGAGGAGATCAATTTTACAACTTGAGCAACCTCTTGTTGCTCCCCACCTCTCTTATCTGATTCTGTAGAGGTGCTAGGGCTATCCTCTCCCACTTCAACTATAATAGGGGATGCCCTCTTTAGAGTTTCTTGGGTCAAAGTCCCAGCCGAAGTATCTACATTAATAGCACTAATTGACTATTCAGACTCTATAGCTTTAGAAAGCTCAGTTGTAGACTTAATTTGGTCCGTTGAGACTGCTTCTTCTATAACTCTGATATCTGGAAGAGGACCCTCTCCATAGGTCTTCTCTAAGAGAGAAGCTTTCTCTGGTGGCTCATCACCTCCTCCTGATGGTTGAATTGATCCCTTTGTAATGGTAGAGATTGTTGCTGAGGAAGTGGTTGCGGCACCAGTAGTTGCCTTCACCAGAGTTCGCTGAGTGGGAGGCTTTCTTTCTGACCTCTTCCTTTGGCCCATAGTCCACTCAACCCATTGAACTGTTCTTTTATAAATCCCCCCCATCAGAGCCTGCAAGTCACTTATTTCTTGGTCTAGCATAGGCTCTGAGATGATAGGGGTGGACTTTATCTTCTCCAAGTATGTGTCATCATAGAGGTGATTGCCATCATCTTCTAGCCCTTCTACTGCAATGTTAACATTGAACCTTTTGATCTATTCAATGGTTAACCGAGCATAGAATCTTTCCCTACTCTCCAAGTCATCTTTGCAATTGGCCGAATAGTCCTCAATATCAGGTACATGGTGAATGGCCTAACTTATCTGTAAGACATCTCTATCATAATTGACTGGATCATACTGTGGCCTCAGAACATCATACATTTCCAGAGAGAACTTCTTCGAGAATGTTTTAAGAACATTCTTTGCCTCTGACTGGGATGCACAACTATAAGCTTCGATGGTCATTGGGAACTCGTAGCCTTTCTTCTTTGCCTCTGAATAGATCAGGTTCACCTCGAGTGCTTGCCTCATTACTTTGATCAGCACGATCATGTCAGTGGGGTATCTGGGCAGCTTCAAAGGAAAATCATCAAAACCTGCAAGACGAAGATATGAGAAATCTCCAAACTAAATGAAATAGCATCCAAATTGGCTTATGAAGATCATGGCTTTAGGAGAAAATCTCCTTTCTAGACAACCTTGTAGCTCCTTGCAGAGTCTCATTGTAAAGGCATCATTAACTATGAGATAATTAGCATAACTATTTTGTAGTTGCAAAGAAGGTAAAAAATCATAGCTTTTTACATCATCTGGGAATTCCTCTAACCTAGGAAGACCAGGCCAGATTTGAATCCTAGCTAAAATATACAAGAGGACAGAAGACATGTAGAATTCATTCTGGAACTTGGCCCTATTGAGGGCGTCCGAGAGATTCTCACTCACCATCAGGGCCCAGTCAATGAAATGGTGCTAAGAACAGATTATCTGAATTAGGAAGAAATGTTGTTCAACAAAATTAAGAGCTTCACTCTCACCTCTAATCTTGTGAAGCAATACCAGGATGTCCATGATCTCTAGCTTCAGATTTGAGCCAAATAATTTTTTGGGCAACTTGCCCTTGGTGCTCTTGGGTTATTTAAACCATGACTTCATAATCTCTTTCCCATACTGGTCTCTTTGCTAAATATTTGAAAACCGCCCAGCTATAAGTCATCTCAGATTATTCCACCTACTTTGGAATGTGGAGGGAATTTTGGATAGATTCTCTATCAATGGAGAGGAGCACTATGTTGTCTGGTAGGATAATTTTCTTGGTGTCTGGGTTGTATCAGGCTATACATTCCCGTACCAACTCAGGAGCTTGAACGGCTACAAGAAAATTAGCAGCTTTGACTAACCCGCTCTCCTTAAGCTTCTCTGTGATAGGGTGCATTTTCTCCACTCTCAATCTATTCTAAAAGTTCTGCATGTTGAAGAACTTCAGTGAGGTATCTGAGATTTTGTGCAACTCGGAGATAATATCATTCATTCTGTCAAATCCTACAAATCTAGAAACCATGTGAGTATGATTCAACCTAGAGATTCAAATTTCTCTTTGGGATACAGAGACAATGAGCAACTGATCTTAGCTACTTTGAATTCAAACAATTTGGTGAACAATGGTGGTTCCAGTTCAAAATCTTCAACTGATTTTATACTTTTTGAATTCTTACCGTTTAACGACCGACTTCCCGTGCCACATGAATGAGAAGACCTTTACATTAATGAACAAGTCCATTACAAAGTAAAATGACCTTATTTGAATTAATTACTTTGCTTTACATGTCGTTAGAAAACATTTTTTACTTTAGTAACTGTAACGGTAACTTTCTTGAAGTGGCAGAAAATTACTTTTTCGCTTCTCCTTTGGGTGGAAAAATACTTTTGGAGTGCTCTTTGTCTGAAAATCCACCATTGGAGAATTCCGGCCTATGGGGGTGCCAAAATGATATATATTAATTCCATTGGCTTTCTTATATGACAGATCTCTTATGGGATGGATTATATTTCAAAACTTCTTCACCTTGATAGTTTGGTGGAAAACGCATCTTGCGAGTCGAAACCCGCCTGTAGGAGCAAAAGAGAAGCCATTTTTCCGCTTTTTTGCCTATGGTGAATTCCATGAGATTTTCTTCACTTGATCATTTCTTTTGTTTCCCATAGGTTCGATATGAGTATTCAAAGCTTTCTTGTTCCTGACTTCCTCATTTTCCATCTTTATTTACCTCTGATATTCTTAAGCCTCTCAATTTTGGAAAGCGCACTCCATATGTGATTTTCCACCATGGAGAAGCTAAAACTTGATTTCCCACCAATGCTAAAACTTGAAGATATGAGGCAAAGTGCTTCATATGTATGTGATTTTGAGGTTAGGATCTTTTAAAACACGGCCTTTACCAGATTGGGAACTTAACCTGCCTGATAAAGATATGATTTCAGACCTAGAATTCACCCGGCTTAGGAAGGAGAGGTCAAGTTAGGGAAATCTGATAAAGGCCTTCTATCCTAAGGGGATTTATAGACTTAGACTCCATACTCACATAAAACTTCCATGACTACTATTACACATAAAACATCCATTTTTGTGTTGAGGTATAAAGACCAAAAGTGGGGCAACAACTGGCTCTGTCTGGGGACTTGGACATTCACATGTGTAAGCAAGGAACTCAAATCTCTAGTTTTGCAAAGCTCAACAAAAGGTGGCTCACAACAAAAATAAAGCAAGACAGAGAAAGAAACGCAGAAAGGAAACCTAACTAGGAAAACAAAAAAAGGAACTAAACGTAACTATGGTACAACATAGGGGTTACCTGTTGTCAATTTAGATCTGATAAAGCTTCAAATCCTGACCATTATACGTTAGGGGTAGTGCCTCACCATCTAGATAAGTCAATTTGAAATAATTTTTATCAAACGCTTGATGGATTTTGAAAGGTCCTTTCCATAGTGTTTCAAATTTCCCATGCATTCCTTTGGGTGCTCTGGACTTGTCCCACAATAGCACCATGTCTCCCTCCATAAATTTTTGGGGCCTGCTCTTTTTAAGAAATAGGTTCTTCTCTCGCATCTGATGATGTGTGATATGATCAACCATTCTCTCTCTTTCTTCTTCCAATTTTCTCAAGTACAGGATCCTATTCTCTAGACCATCTTCATATATGCCATCTTCTACTACTGTCCTCAGTTTGCAAGTTGCTAATTCTAGTGGCAATGGGAGACTAGCTTCTACCCCATAGACAAGATCAAAAGGAGATATGCCAATGGATCTTTTGGGGGTCACTCTATCTTCCCAGAGGGCTTCACTTCTTTGGTTTTCTGCCACGAGCTTCTTCATGATGTTCACCAAATTTTTGTTGCTAGACTCTGCTTGGCCATTCCCTTGAGGGAAATAGTCAGAAGAATGGCTAATCATAATTCCATACTCAAAACAAAATTCAGTGATTTCTTGAGAAGAAAAGTACATGGCATTATCCATAACTAGCTTAATAGGTACACCAAATCTTACCAGAATGTTTTCTTTGATGAACTCACATACTACCTCTGAAGTAGTCCTTTTGGTTGCCTTGGCTTCCACCCATTTTGTGAAGTAGTCAGTTGTAGTAATTATGTAAGTATGACCTGCACTGGACGTAGGGCTTATAGGACTGATAAAATCAAGACCCCATTGTTGGAATGGTCCTTCAATTATCACTGGTCTGAGGGGTAACGCTGCTAACTGTGGCTTCCCAGAAAACATCTTGAATTTTTTGCATCTTGCCACCCACTGGTATGCATCTTTAAACATTCCTAGCTAGTAATAACACTATCTCAAAATCTTGAACACAGAGATTGATGAGGAGAAGTGTCCTCCACAGGCTTCATCATGAAAAACCTTTAACAGATTCTCTTGCTGTTGTTTGTCGAAACATCAGAGGAATGTTCCATCTATAGATATTTTGTATAGTCTATCCTCCCAAATTACATATTTAGAAGCCTTCAGTCTTAAGTCTCTCTTTTTCTTTGAAGTTAACCCTTCTAGACATTCACCATAGGTTAAGAAATACACAATGTTTTCAAACCATGGATCTTGCATACTTACTGCCAAAACCAACTGTGTAGCTTTTGGATCTTTACCTGATTGATTTTCTGCCATTGCCTTGCATAAGGCGTTCCCTCTTACCAACTTGATGGGCTTGATCTCTATGTTTTATTCTTGGGTTTTAGCTACCCATGCTCCTCGGTTGTTACACCCCACATCCTGTTGAGTCAAAACACTCTTTATTGTGACATTAGACACATACACAAGAGAGTGGGAATGTAGAATATAAAACCTGAAATTCTTAAGAGCCTTTACCATCGCAAAAATGTGCTTTTCAGTCTGAGAATATCTCAGCTCATGGTTCTTTAGAGGTGTACTCATAAAATTGATGGGGGCTCGAATTCCCTCTTCATTCTCTTGCATTAGAATGGCTGACAGAGTATGTTCAGAAGAATAACAGTAAATTACAAAATCTTTCTTATAATCTGGGTGACATAACACTGGGGCATTAGCTATGGCATTCTTGATGCTTTTGAAAGCTTGCTTACCAGGGTCATTCCATTTGAAATTCACATTCCCCTTTATCATATCAACAATGTGTATAGTAATTTTGGAGAAATTAGGGACAAACCTTCTGAGGAAGTTGACTTGACCAAAAAAGGACTTTACTCTAGTTTTATTCACCGGTAAACTTAGTTACTGAATAGCTCTCACTATTTCAGGATCGATCCTTATACCTTCTTGGGAGACTATATGACCCAATAGTTTCCCTTTAGTTATGAAAAACACTAATTTCTTGGGATTCAATGAAATCTCATCCTCTTGGCACCTTTGCAATACTATTCTTAGATCATTTATATGATCTACTCTCTTTTTAGAGAACACGGTAAGATCATCCAGATACATATCGATGATTTTGTTCTTCATATCACTAAAAGAAAGATCCATACCTCTCTGAAAAGTAGCTCTGGCATTGATCAATCCAAATAGCATCCTGTGATATGCAAAGGTCCCCCACGGAGTAGTGAAATCCATTTTATGTTGATCTACTTTCTCAACTTCTATCTGATTATACCCTGAGAAGCCATCTAACATAGACATCATTTCGGCTCTAGCTACGATCTGCAAAAGATGATCCATGTTGGGAAGGGCATAGTTGTCCTTCAAAGAAGATTGATTTAGATTTCTGAAGTCAACAAATATCCTTATTTCTCCATTCTTCTTCCTCACAGGCACTATATTCGCAACCCAAGTAGAGTGATGGATGGGATATATGATCTTTTCTTTGAGCATTTTATCAACTTCTCTAACTATGGCATCAGCAACTTTGGGGTTGTAGTTTCTTTGCTTCTTCTTGAATGGGGTAGCTTTAGGTTTTAAGGGAATCTAGTGTTTGAATTTCCCATTCATAAAACTTTTCAAATCCTCGTAGCTCCAGGCAAAAACATCTGAGTATTCTAGAAAAATCTTCTTGGCGTCATTCCTTTCTTCTTCTGTACAACACTTCCCAATATTGATCATCTTGGGGTCTTTTTCAGTTCCAATATTCATTCCTTCATATTCACTAGTGGTAGGCCCTCTTCAATTCTTTTCTTCTTCACAAACATGTCATGTATGTTGAAGAGCTTTTCAAGAGTGACTAGATGGGGCGGAATGATATTACCTTACAGTTGAATAACATCCAACTTATCTTTCTTTGGCTTTTCTTGGAAGCTTCCTTTACGGTTTCCACGGAAATCTTTATGGAAGTCACCACCACTCTCTAGAAAGAGAATGAGAATTTTGTCATCTTCAAAAACTTGCCAATCTTCCATGTTATCGGGCACAGATGGTCGATATATAACTTCCACTTGGTATTTTTTATCCTTGAATTCTGGGTGGGTAAGTAGTAATGAAGCTAAGATAGCTAAAGAATCGGCTTTGGAATTCAACTCTCTTGGCACGGATTTGATAAAGAAAGCATCCAATGCTTCTATTTCATCCCATACCCTATTTCTATAGTTCTTCAACTTGTGGTTCTTTATAGAGTACTGATTCTTGACTTGTCGTATAATTAGCTTAGCATCACCATGAGCTCTCAAAATTTTCACACCTCTTTCTTTTGCGGTGATAATCCCTAACAGAAGGGCTTCATACTCAGCAGTGTTGTTGGTGTTACCAAACTCTAATTTGTAAGCCAAGGGCTCACATACTCTGTTTGGTGATATCAAGACCACACCCGCACCAGACCCTGACAATGCACAACTGCCATCGAATTCAAGAGTCCATATCTGTGGTGGTATTTCTTCAATGGAAAATTTCTTTTCCTCCTCTTTGGTTTTTGTTTCTTTCTCAAGTTCATTGGTGAACAACATATAATTGCCAAAATCCAAATCTTGATACAAGATTTGAGCTTTAGGGTCATCATATTTCAATACTGTAAACTTAGCCTTTTCCTCGGGAACCAGTTTAATATTTTTATTACCTACTAGGATTAAGGCTTGGGACCAATCCAGCTTTATCTCTCCTCCAAGGTCTCTACAAAAACTCTTGCTTAACAAAAAACCATAGCTAGCAAGTATATCAGCAACGAGGATGGTTAACAACACCTTCTTCTCAGGATGTGCTACTAAGGCCACTTGAGCATCCTTAATCTGGCTGACCAGGGGTACTTGCTTGGAATCCATGGAATAACACCTACCATGGGATTTAGTGAGAGTAAGTCCTAAGGCTTTGGCCATAGTAGATTTCATTACATTATATGATGCTCTAGAGTCTATTATACAATTGCTCAGCCTGCAACCATTAATATATAAAGACACATAGAATGGGTCAGGCTTTTGGCCTGGGAAGGTGGCTAAAATGGATGGTTCCCTCTGTTCAACTAGGTCTGCAAATAAGGAATCATTCTCTATGGTAGTCATGATTTTTTGATTGAACTCTTGGTTCCCTCCTTTACAATAATCTACTAGCTTTTGTAGCTCAACAGGATTAGACTTAAGATAGTCTATGGGAGAAATCTGAATTCTGGAATCTCTATAGAATTGAATAATGTCAAAAGAGTTTTGTTCTTTACCTAGTTGAGGAGTCCTCATACCTTGATTGGGCTCCTTTGAATTGGAAGTAGAAGCCTTATTTTTTTTAGGTAGTGACGAACCATGGCTTTTATCCTTCTGACTCTGAGTCAAGACTGTATAAGAGGTCCCATCTATGGTGGCGTAACATGTTTCTTCTTGCTCTGAATCTGATTCATATTCTAAATATAAGTTTTCAGAGTCGCCATGTAAGTATGAATCTGGTTCAGCTCCAGACACTCCAGCATTCCACTCGTTGGTCTGATGCATTTTCCAAGCATGGGCTACATCAAGACATCTTTCCCCATCATGATCTGTGGTTAAGTGGAAGGCACACATATTCCCTTTTTTAGGAGGGGCCTCTATAGCTAACCTCTGTGGAGGAGTAGTTAACTGTAACATTTTTCCTTCTGCATTCCTCCCATCATTATATCTTCTAGGCTGCTCCTGAAAGTTTCACTGGTAGGGATTATTGAATCTGGAAAGTTTTCTCTTGAAGGCAGTGAATTCATTAGACAATTTTTGGATCATCTCATCAGATGACGTAGTATTGCTACTACTAGCTCTAGACTGTATCTCTCTTTTCCATTTCCTGGATGAAATCATGTGGTCCTCAAGTTCTATAGTAGTTCTTTGTGTGGCATCCAAATTTGCAAGGTTCATTCTCCTTAGATCATAATTGATGTCCAGTGGCATAGCACTTATGAAGAAATTTTTCAAATTTCCTGCCGTAGACCTGTCAGCCGCTGGGATACGATTTACCAGCTTATTAAATTTAGCTATAAAATCTCTCATGCTGATCGATGGCTCTTTCTTGATAGAAGTCAATTGAGTCAACAAAGCATGCTCATCTTCAGCAGTCTTAAACCTTCTTTTGAAGGTGGCTCTCATAGTAGCCCAATTGCTAATAGAAGAATCAGGTAAATGATGAAACCAATCAGCGGCACCTTCGACAAGAGTCTCAACGAATAGTCTGACGACCAAATCTTCTTC
Organism: Thuja plicata; assembly: GCA_018584345.1. Classification (NCBI taxonomy): domain Eukaryota; kingdom Viridiplantae; phylum Streptophyta; class Pinopsida; order Cupressales; family Cupressaceae; genus Thuja; species Thuja plicata. The sequence goes on from MU225200.1 coordinate 1,755,636, forward strand.
TCAAACCGCTAGAATGTTAACTAAAGTGAAGAATGCGGAGATATGCTCGTCTGTAGATACTTTCTCATCTCCAAAAATTTTTGGAAAGTTCTTTCTAGAGCCTGTAGGGAGAGGATTATATGCTGCTAGTTGCAGGGGCCCGATTGCAGTGGCCCAAGGAAGTGCCATAGCTACTCGGGGTAAGTAGGGTGTTAGATTGACGATGAGAGGGGAAACTACTCTATGCAATGTCAACACTTGGCAAGTGGTGGCTAACTGGGTGATTTGTTTAGGAGGAAAAGAAGGTCTGCTCTGGCTCCTTACAGTTTTGTTTCCCCGAGGAGGTACTTCTAGGAGAGAAAAATTAATATCCGCAAGTCTCTCAAAGACTAGGTCTGTGCTACCTTCTTTCCTGGTACTTCTAAGAAATCTTTTAGGCTCCAAATTTCTTCTTAATTCTGTGGCCTAACTTCATGCTCTACCGTTCTCAGATTTCTTCTTTGTATGGCTCTCTCAAGTGCTTCTGCTCTAGCTTCTTCCAGTTCAAGCACTTGAATGGCGTTTCTATAATGTTCAGTGCTTCTCCTATATCTCCACATGAAAGTATTAAATGAGGAAATGAGATCCTCTTGATCATCTTGGAATCCAAGATTAGGTTGGAGCACAAGGATTATATTTTCATGAGGAAGCACCATCTTTCCTCATTGTATGCTTCTAGTATAATGACTATTCATCTCCCCAGCAGAGTCACCAAAAATTTGTTGGTAAACAGATTGTTCTTTTGAATGTAACTCTAAAATACCCAAAAATGTTTAAGAACAATTGAATACAATAGTTGGGAAATAGTTACTTGAAAACCTATTTTCCCTCTAAATTGGAAGGTACAGCTCCCTTATATGAATAATATTTAATGAATTTTAATCTTTCCTAATCTAACAGGGGTATGCTCTTAACCCGAGAGCAGGAGAGGTAAACCAAGCTAAATCTAGATAGAAAATAGCTCAGGCAAAGTAAAGACAATTTTAAATCTAGAAAATTCTGAGACTTTATCAATTAGATTAATTCCCAAAAGTGATAATGCATGGACAATTACTAAAAATGCAGATACAAGACTGACAGTTAACAATGCAATGATATTAAGTCGCACTATGTCATAAGAACATTCGCAAAACATAGAATAGCAACTAATTTTCCCCTTAATTAGCCGTATCAAATCATAATACATAATTCTGGTTCAAATACAAATTATGAATCTAACTCAAAAGAGACGTTCGAATTCAATAGAAAGATAAACGAAATGCAATGGAACAGTTAAAGAAATGGCATTTAGACCTACACAATTGACTTAGCAACAATGCTATTCTTCACACCAAAATTTAGCCGACCTTTGTATTGATTTTGGGAATAATACATATAGAGTTCTAGATTGGACCATTACAAAAAGGGGTAACCAATATGGTTCAACTTCCCTAACCATAAATGATAACCAAAGGTTTATCCATTACAAAATACAACAAAAATAGCATAAGGGGAGAATATATTTATGATTCAGTTTCATTCCCCTTATCTAATTTGGCCCTATAGGCGATTACAGCAGTGATGACTTGGATGAGCTCTTCATGTCTGTTGACATAGACATTGGTGTAACAGACGAGCCATCTGGAATGTTCTTTGGCTAGAATCTTGATTTCTTCTATCCGATCTTTTAGTTCCTCCATAGCCCTAAAGATGCAACCACTCAATTGCTGGAGTTCTGGCACATTGTCTAAATGAGTCGAAGACTTCTCTACTAAATTGTGCAAATAATCTATGAATGACTTCTGCATGTTGACCACTCCAACTATTTCTTTACCTTGACCTTTGGTTTTCAATTCCACATGAAGTCCTAAGAGGAGTTTATAATCTTTACTTTGTTCCTCTTGCACTTTAACCTCTGTTTGTTGTAGTCCGGTCTCTGCCTGAATGATCATCTCAATTTTAAACTCCAAAATTTGGAGCCATTCGATCAAGGGATAAACACCCTTCTGTAGGATCTTAGCTTTTAGGACCTCCTTAGTCTTCATCTTTACTGCCACATGAAACATGACTATGCATTCTTGGCATCTTACTCTTTCTACAGTGAGAGTCTGTAAATTCTTCTCAATATTGCTTTTCTCTATTTCTAGCCTTAGAACAATGTTACCTAACTGCTCATTTCTCGCTAGACCTTCTGACTCAAGCCTCTCGATCCACCTCTTACCAATCTTCCCATAATGTCAATCCTCTTGCATCTTAGCCAGAATGGCTTGGTTCTCAGCAGCACTAGGATCGAAGGAAGTTTGGGTACTGGGAGCACTCACAATAGGAGTTAGGAGTTGTCTAATGAAATCAGTTAGTTGGGCTACTTCTACCTTAAGCTAAATTTTTGAAGTCTTGAGATCCTCCAGCTCTTCCTCTATTACAACATTAGTGGAATTCCACTAGTCCACCTTGGTATCATGTCGAGCCAATCCCATATCAAATGACTGCAACTGAAAGTCTGAGGCTGCCAGATCTTTGAGTCTTCCTTCTTTAGTGGGCTTGGCTACTTCCATGGTGAAGTGCCCTATCTTAGGATCATGACCCAGAGTAGACATTGTCTCCACACTCTTCTATTTTCTAGTGGTAACCTTGGGCTGAAAGGCCCTTGATAGAGTGTCTTGGCTAGGAACTGCTTCTCCCACTTTCTTCCTTTTGTGCTCTAGAGTGTTTGCTATCCATGACTCTGCACTAGTGACTTTGTTGGTAGGGACCAGCTCTTTGATGAATAGCTTCCTTATGAGTGGAGGAGTCACTTTAGAGCAAGAATTGAATGGATTCACCAAAGTAGGTGAGGAGGAGATCAATTTTACAACTTGAGCAACCTCTTGTTGCTCCCCACCTCTCTTATCCAATTCTGTAGAGGTCCTAGGGATATCCTCTCCCACTTCAACTATGACATGGGATGCCCTCTTTGGAGTTTCTTGGGTCAAAGTACTAGTTGAAGTATTTACAACAATAGCACTAATTGGCTGTTAGGACTCTATAGCTTTAGAAAGCTTGGTTGTGGACTTAATTTGGTTCGTCGGGACTGCTTCTTCTGTAACTCTGATATTTGTAAGAGGACCCTCTCCATAGGTCTTCTCTAAGAGAGAAGCTTTCTCAGGTGGCTCATTTCCTCCTCCTAGTGGTTGAATTGATCCCTTTTCAATGGTAGAGATTGTTGCTGAGGAAGTGGTTGCAGTACCAGTAGTTGCCTTCGTCGGAGTTCGCTGAGCGGGAGGCTTTCTTTCTGACCTCTTCCTTCAGCCCACAGTCCACTTAACCCATTGAACTATTCTTTTATAAATCCCCCCCATCAGAGCCTACAAGTCACTTACTACTTGGTCTAGCATAGGCTCTGATCTGATAGGGGTGTACTTTATCTTCTCCAAGTATGTGTCATCATATAGGTGATTTCCATCATCTTCTAGCCCTTCTACTGCAATGTTAACATTGAACCTTTTGATTTGTTCAATGGTTGACTAGGCATAGAATCTTTCCCTGCTCTCCAAGTCATCTTTGTAATTAGCCCAATAGTCCTCAATATTAGGTACATGGTGAATGGACTGACTCATCTGTAAGACATCTCTAGCATAATTGACTAGATCATACTACGGCCTCAGAACATCATACATTTCCAGAGAGAACTTATTCGAGAATGTTTTAAGAACATTCTTCACCTCTAACCAGGACACACCACTGTAAGCTCTGATCATCATTGGGAACTCGTAGCCTTTCTTCTTTGCCTCTGAATAGATCAATTTCACCTGGAGTGCTTGCCTCATTACTTTGATCAGCACGATCATGTTAGTGGGGTATTTGGGCAGATTCAAAGGAAAATAATTGAAACCTACAAGACGAAGATATGAGAAATCTCCAAATTGAATGAAATAACATCCAAATTGGCTTATGAAGGCCATGGCTTTAGGAGAAAATATCCTTTCTGGACAACCTTGTAACTCCTTGCACAGTCTCATTGTAAAGGCATCATTAACTATGAGATAATTAGCATAACTATTTTGTAGTTGCAAAGAAGGGAAAAACTCATAGCTTTTTACATCATCTGGGAATTCCTCTAACCTAGGAAGCGCAGGCCAGATTTGAATCATAGGTAAAATATAGAAGAGGAAAAAAGACATGTAGAATTCATTCTGGAACTTGGCCCTATTGAGGGCGTCTGAGAGATTCTCACTCACCATCATGGCCCAGTCAATGAAATGGTGCTGAGAACAGATTATCTGAACTAGGAAGAAATGTTGTTCAACAAAATTAAGAGCTTCGATCTCACCTCTAATCCTATGAAGCAATACCAGGATATCCACGATCCCTAGCTTCAGATTTGTGCCAAATAATGTTTTGGGCAACTTGCCCTTGGCGCTCTTGGGTTCTTTAAACCATGACTTCATAATCTCTCTTTTCCATACCGGTCTCTTCGCTGAATATTCAAAAATCGCCTGGTTATCTCAAAGTATTCTACCTACTCTAGAATGTGGTGGGAACTCTGGATAGATTCTCTATCAATGGAGAGGAGCATCGTTTTGTCTGGTAGGAGAATTTGCTTGGTGTATGGGTTGTATCGGGCTATACATTCCCGGACCAACTCAGGAGCTTGAACGGCTATAGGAAAATTGATGGCTTTGACTAACCCACTCTCCTTAAGCTTCTTTGTGATAGGGTGCATCTACTCCTCTCTCAATCTATTCTGAAAGTTCTGCATGTTGAAGAACTTCAGCAAGGTATCTGAGATTTTGTGCCACTCAAAGATAATGTCATTCATTCCGTCAAATCCTACAAATCTAGAAGCCATGTGAGTATGATTCAACCCAGAGATTCAAATTTCTCTTTGGGCTACAAAGATAATGAGCAACTGATCTTAGCTACTTCGAGTTCAAACAATTTAGTGAACAATGGTGGTTCCAGTTCAAAATCTTTAACTGATTTTATACTTTTTGAATTCTTACCGTTTAACGGCCGACTTCCCGTGCCACATGAATGAGAAGACCTTTACATTAATGAACAAGTCCATTACAAAGTAAAACGGCCTTATTTGAATTAATTACTTTGCTTTACATGCCGTTAGAAAACATTTTTTACTTTAGTAACCGTAATAGTAACTTTCTTGAAGCGGTGAAAAATTACTTTTTCGCTTCTCCTTTGGGCGGAAAAATACTTTTGGAGTGCTCTATGTCTGAAATGTGAGACCTACATTAGACTGTTATAGTTTTACTATTTTGTTCTCATGCTTTCAGTATTTTATGCTTTGACATAATTTGACTATCAGAGACTTTTTATACATTTGAGGATCAGTGGAATCCTGTGTTATATATTCAGCACCTAATTTTGTAATTAGGGTACTTTTGAGATGCTTTATGTTATGATTCAGTTCAGCTTATGTTGATGTCTTATATGGATTTAAAATGTATGAATGTTACATGATGAATTTGGTTTAGGAAACCAATGCTAGGATATCTCAGTTCTAATGCAATATGGTTTATATGCTTACATATATTATTGACGTTATGTTATGTTTCATATCTTGTTTTTTTGGATCTACTGATGTGTGCATTGAGTGTGTAGGAAAAGTTGACCATGGATCTAAACCGGGGACCCAGTACTGGAACCTATGTAAATACCCGTGCTTTCCAAGGTCCTCTCTATATAAAGAGACATGAACCTCATTGTTATGTGTTTATTTCATGAATTTGGTTTTCATGTGTGTTATTAAATTAGTAAATGTTCATGTTATTTGAGTCATGTCATTTGTTTTATTTTAATGTGCCAAATTTGGCAAGTGTTGTAATTTAATTATTGACATGGCTAGTAAAGGGGAAACCAAGGTTATTTAAGGGTTAACTAAGGTCATATAGGAGTAGTACCCAAGCTTACCTAAGGGTTAGAAGTTTCTAGAATTTCTTTGACTTAGAAATCCGTAGGTTAACTTCAGGGTGAGTTTTAGACGGTCTTTTGGGCTTCTAGGGGGTAACCGGGGTCAGTTTTAGTCACCCAACTTGGTACCCTATGGCTTAGGGGTCATTTTGTATCATTAATGAGCCTCTAAACTCATTTATTACTCCCTTTAAGTTTTATTTTCAACTTTGAGCGAATTTGGAAGAGGAGTGTGACTTTGGTTAACCTTACTCTCTCTTCTACCCAAGTTTCATTTGACTTCACACTTGGAGAGTTAGGAAGTGGTTTAGTTTAGGTTTGATTAGAGTTACCTCACCCTTGGGTTAAGCCTTTCTCATGTTGGAGGTTTTCCTATTTAGAAAATATTTTAGGATGAGTTGAGTGTTCACCCACTCTCTACCCTTAGAGACAGAATTCAGTTTGAAGGAGCCTTTGGAGAAGGAAGCTTAGGAAGGATAGCTCAACACCATTCCTCTTCACACCTTAG